>CAMXCT020006446.1:340000-357500 GCA_947184155.2 Cladocopium goreaui
TGGGGAATCTATGGCTACCAATGAAGTCAGAAAGGATGTCAAGGATTCTGAGTGAATCCCCACAACTGGGATATCTCAAAAGTTACAAGCTGAAGAGCTGCACCTCGCCGTAGCTCATGGATGCTCCTGCGGAGAGCAGGGAAAACCTGCAAGAACAAACCTGCGGCGATCCCAAAAATAATGTGGGAAACTAAATGCCATAAACCTACCATTTGGGGATGATAGTTACCAACCATTTTTAGTGATTTTGGGGATGATTTATTCTTGGGTTTACCACATTAGAGGCAGTTCCTGCAAAATGTCCCGCAAACCAAGTCTTCAAGTCAACGATTTCACGAACTTCCATGGCATGTACGAAGTGCGCAAGGCAAGATCCAGAAAGTTGTATCCAACAAACCAAACAAATCCACATAAAATGCCGGGTGACAAGGTTTCTTGGCAAAATGGTTACCAAAACCACCAGATGTGGGTCGGATTTTGGACTCGAAAAGTTCTCGCAATGTCAATGGCCAGTCAGCATGGCCAACCTCAGCCACCCAGCAAGAACCCAATGCATAGCTCTTTTAAAATGAACCGCAAAAAGAAAGCCTACCCAACCAAGCTCTGCCAACGGTCGAAGACAGCATCTACCCAAAGAGACACTTCTCGATATCTCCTGCAGCATCCATGGCACGCAAGACTGTATCGGTACTTCCACCTGGGCATTGCAGCATTCTCCGAGTGCTGATTTTACGGATGACCTATTGGACTGGTTTCATGGCCTGCTAACGGGCTGAGGATCTGGAACAATGAAAAAATGATGGAATCCAACCCATGCCCTGGCTCTTTTTAGCTGTGTTGGATATCCCCAACGTCACGGGTTACACGGGTTATCGAACTATGGGCAAACCTACCATGTTTTTCACGTTCAATTTTGTTCACCGTCAAACCCGGGTATCCCATTTGTGCGGGCTGAAATCCCCATCGTTTTTTGGACCGACAAATCCAGAATAGTTGATGCTCAAAAATGCAATCAACCCATGTTCAAGTTTCCACAAACCCATATTTCACGGTCCAATGAGAGTTTCCCGAAAAAAAATCACCGCAAATCATTCAGAGTCAGAATCAGAATCAGTCAAAATGTTCAACAGGAAGCCAATAGCGAAAAGGGGACCTTCATTTTGGCAATGGTCTGAAAATAGGGAAACACCCAAAATATCCATCAAATAGTTGGAAAAATCATTTTCTCAACCATCAAATCTGGATGTGGTTCACAAAATAAAACAGAGGCTATCATGTGCTTCGCAAACTCCAAGTAGCTCCGTGGTTCCCCAAAAAAATATCTCAGCTCACCGCTGCAAACCACTGGATAGTCCCATTGTGTTCCCATTCAATCCTGAATCCCATGCATGTCCCCATACGATGGTTGGTTTTATGCCCCAAATCTAGTTGGTAAATTGCATCATTGATATTTGTCCATTTATAATGTATAATATATTTCATATACAATATATACACATAAGCACGATGATTGACAATCGAATTACCCATCTAATGGGATCATAATATCCCAAACAGATGCCGAAAAAGTCTACCACCATTAAATCTCATGAAAAATCCCTATTTGTTGATGGTAACCATTATTGATCATATTATATCATGTGTATATTTAAATAATCATATCCTTATCATAATATGATGACAATTACAATAGAAATGACATGATAATCATTATATGATCCCATTTATAATCATAATCCCTATTGTACCATGATTATTTCTATAATATCCCTATCATAGTATCCCTATAATATCATGTCCTATCATCCCTATCATATCATTTCCTATCATATCCCTATCATATCATGCTCATAATAACAGTACTGTGGCTAAAACAATAATAAACCAACCATTTTGGGAATGGTAAAAATACCACCTATAGAAATGGTGATGACTGGGGATGGTAACCATTATTAATCTAATATTCTATCATGTGTATAGTTAGATACTTATCATACCCCCATCACAATATGGCTATGGGTCAAAACCCTGGTACCTAGTGAACCTTCAAATAGCTGGTAAATGGATGTTCATCCCACTAAAAATGTATCTATAGGTATTGACCCATACCCATATGACTATGATCACATTCTATCCATTTCTATCCCAACTTGTCCCCACCGCGTCTCGCCCACTCTGCTTCGCACCTCCCTCCACCGCCAGCTTCGCCGCACCGCGCAGCTGCGCTAAGCCTTTCTGCGCCAGCTCCCGGCGCTGCAGCCGTGAGGACCTCGGTGGCGGACCGACAATGACGATGAAACGCTGGAAAAAACTCGGAAAATGCCCGAGAAAAATGACGGAAAGCTTGGGAAATGATGGAAAGCTTGGAAAATGCTGATAAAAAATCATGAAAATCATCGGAAAGTATTGGAAACTATGGAAATAAGGCTGAAATGTTGGAAAAAATGGAATGGAATTCTGTTTTAGGAAAAACAAAAACAAAATGAAGATACAAAATTGGAACAAATGGGATGATGAAGATCATCAGAATCATCAAATTCATATATGCCACAAACCTTCATAAACGATTCTTGGCCAGGAACAGGCCATCGGAATTCAGGAATTGGGCATCAAAATTTGGGATGCTTGACCATCAGGATTCAACATGATTGGCAGCCTACCCCTCAAACATATGAAAATCACCTAGGATCATGCTTCTGCATTCAATTTGAGATTAATAGAATCAGAATATGTTTGAAATGTGGGAAGCACCCAGAATCACCGTTCATGTCAGCCTGCGAAGAGGAATTGTGTGTGTAGTTGGGACTGCTTTACATCGGCGTCAACTTCAGTGAGTTGCTGAAATCGAAATGGGGCGAATGTCATCGTGGCTCAGGGCTACACGGAGGGGAAAAGACACAAGACCAAAATGACCAAGACAAACGAAATCAATGATGAAATCAACGACTATGTGCTGTAAATCTATGTTACATTGTTTAACCATGTTCAACCTTGCCCAAAAAGGATCACCCGAAACCTGTTCAACTAAGCTCTTCGTCTTTTTTGGGGTGGCCCCATCTGTGTTTGTCTACAACTAGGATATACTTATATACTCCAAAATCCCATTGTTGATCATCTTTTTTTAACTGGAACATCCCCATGAGCATACTGTTGAATAGTGATATCCCATGAGATACCCATCTTCTTTGTTTTTTTATGCCCCAAGTTTTTAGGTCTCTTCAACCCGCCATCGACCCATCACAACTTTCGGCTCCCAACGTGATGCACACCTTGTCCAGGGTCATCCGTACCTAGCAGCTGAGGCCGATGGAATGACGATGGGGGAGTCAATGAAACGTTGGGGGGAAGTTCCATCAACAAACCTTGGCACTTTGGGTTCTAACCATCAAAAACCCATCCAAAATGGTTCCCTTGATGGATCAACCCATCCAAGAATTCCATAGAATTCCATAGAATTTGCCAGTGAAACTAACATGTTGCTATGAACAAATCACCATTTTTCATGGGTAAATCCACTATAAATCCACTACAAAAATCACCATTAATCCATGGAATCCCCCTTGGTTTTTCATCTCCAAGGCACCCGATAGTAGCAGCCGACTGCCGTCTTGACCTCTGCCATCAGAGGAGGTCAAGGGCCCAAAATGGCTACGTTTTGAACTGCGAAATAATGGGGTTCGAACCAGAAAAACCCAGCAAAACTGAATGGATAGAATCTCATCCATATCACATTGAGATCCATGAATAAATCCAGTGCAAGACCAGGCGATTTTGAACTCAGGTGATGTTCCAGTCCTGGACCTGAGTCCTCGCCTGAGGTCCCAACACACCAAATGTTGCCACGCAGACTTCGTGAAGTCGCCCCCTTGGTGTCGTTGCTACCCAAAAAAACAGCCAGTGTCATCAGGCCGATGGCTGGGAAATCCCCGATCCCATGGTTTCTCCTGAAATTCCCCTGCTAGTCAATGGCCATGATATGGCCATATGTCTCTCATTTTGACACAAATCCAAGTGGAGTAAGGCATCCTATGGTGATCTAAACACACATAGCTATGGACATACTGCCAGAATTATTGATTGCATCCCTATTGAAAATGGTGATTTTCCATAGTTTTCGGAGTTTACCAGAGGCTATATATACACCCATCCATGACCGTTTCAACGCCGCGACTTTTGGTGACGCAGCTCGGCGTCACTGGTGCTGAGCTGTGCCTTTTTTGGCCTGGGCAACTGGCAGTGATCTCACCGTCAAACTGAGTTGATGGCATTCGTGTGGAAAACGCCGCAAGAATAAAGGAGAGTCGAAGCACTACCAATATAGCATATAGATGCATATATAGCGTCTACATAGCACAATATAGCCTATGAAAAAAGGAGCTATGCTCCAAAAAACGAAGTGTGGACAAAGAGTTTGATGACCTGGATGGCTGCAGTGCTCGTACCCTCCGCTGTGTTGGCTCCCCATGATCAAGACTTGGGATTGACAGAAACTTGAAAAATCCACGCAACCAATAAGAATGAATAAGAGACCTTGTCCCACCAAAAAAATCCGGAATCCTGACTGAATTGACTAAACCCTCGCTGGTGGACATCCCATCTTTCCAAAGTCACAGAGTTCCCCCACCTTTCCCCCACCTTTCCGCGCCTGCAATCGCTCGAGCTGTGTTCTGGCTTCGGATTTTGGGAAGTTCCTGGCACTTCGGATCCACGGTTGGATACTCATGGGGTTGAAGCAACCAGAAAAATTGCTGATATAAATGGGATTTCATGGGATACATCAACCACCAAATTGATCTGATACCCATGACTTGTCCACAAATAGAGAATACCCCATAAAGCACCCATTTGAATGAGGAAAAATAATGATGAATATATACATTTATAACGTTATATATATGTAATATTATGTATCTATAATATTGTATATATATATATACGTGTATGTAATCAAATTTGCGGGTACACCATCCCCAGACGAACCCATACGTCACCAATAAGAATTATTCAAACACGAACTGGACATGTCACCACTTAGAGGTTCGACCTGCAAATTTTACCAGGGCATAGTATGACCAACAACACTTAGTGCAAATACAAGCATGCAACCAGCAAGAATTAAGAATGGGGGTGTGAACCAGTCTTGACCTATCAAAACAATGTGCAAGCACCAGGTGGGGTGGTATCATCATAATTACAGCTAGGCACATACGGGAATTGAAAAGAAATCAGGATTTTTCAGTGTTTTCAGCTGGGCGAATCTTCACCAAGGCGAATCCCCAAGATCTGCTCTCGCCTCACATCGTAGTAGCTGGGAGCGATCTCCAGCAACCATTCACCGCGGACCTCCCCGATCCCACCGGATCCCATCCGACGAGTTTCTGCAGGTCGAAGTCACGCTCGCGCCTGGGTCACGGTCCGGATGAAGTTCTTGGAAGTCAGCACAAACTCGTGGTACAGCACCTTCCAAATGCTCAGGGTCATGGGGACTGGGGCAAGATCTGACTCAAACAAGGAACCCAAAAAATGCTTCTCCTAGTAGGAAACTAATCTTCAAATCTTTTCAAATCCAAAACTTGACAAAGTGGATGTGTCTGAAAATAGGGTACCCCCAAATTCTCTGGTTAATCATCGTTTATATACCCTGTTAAACATGTCGAGAAATGAGCTAAACCCAATTTTCTGCTGCTCAGAGCATCCAGGGCCCTGGGTTTTGGGGTTTGAAGCTACCATCTTCATTTGCACAAGCAAAACTGTGTTGCTGTCCCCAAACAATGGAAAGGATGGAAGGATAATAGAATATATAATAGCATAAAAGGATGAAAGAATGAAAGGAGAAGAGATGAGAAGAGAGGAGACGAGCAGAGAGGAGAGGAGGTGAGGTGAAGTGAGATCAACTAAGGTAAGGCAAGGTAAGATACAATGCGATTGGATTTGATCAGATTGGGTTAGATTAGATTAGATTCGACCAGACTAGATTAGACTATAGTACATAGACTAATTCTAGAGATAGCGAGATTTAGGGATACACAGACCTAGAGATATATAGAGAATCTAGAGAGATCTAGAGAGATCTAGAGAGATATGTATAGCGAGAGGGAAAGAGAGAGAGAGAGAGAAAAAAAAATGTCCCGACAAAGAGATACCCTCCGGTAATCAAACATGGCTAGCTGGAAAATCCACCATTTACAGATCATTTTCCCATGAAAACCCTCTGTTTTTAAATAGGAGGGTATATGCATGTGTGTATATATATAGTATATGTTCCGCTATGGTGCCTCAAAGTCAGAAAAAAAAACAGAAAATAATTCCCCATTGTTCACTGACTAAAAACAATAAAATCCAGATGTTTCGGTGGTCGTATCACTGAAATTCCCATAGCACCACTTTTCACCATGTCCGAGGTCGACACCCACTCGGGCTTGTGGGTGATCCCCGTAGATGGATGGAGCGCCACCACCTGGTTGTCGCGGACCTCAAAGACGCGCGGCCTTTCGAAGGGAGCTGCCAACCATGCTGTGGGGCTTCAAACAAATTGAACATGCATACACATACCGATTTGCTTGTGCGCACACATATATATATATATATACAGACGTGCATATCTATGTGTATGTATATATATATACTGTATATTATATATATACTGTATATTATATATATATATCTTTGTGCGTGTGTGAAGACGTTGCAAGCCCCAGAGATCAATCATCCATCATTCAAGCCACAGTACCTCCGGCCGATGCTACCTCCCAAAAATGGAGGAAAGGGTCTGATATCCACTCTGTGGATCTAAATATCACCAATATTCACAAATAAAAACTAAACCCAAAGTTTTCCAACATTTTTTTCCACAACACTGCTGGCCCCTATGCCAAAAACATCCAGGTTCAAGAGGCGGTCAAGTAGTGACTGCTCTTCTCCAAATGTGCCACCTGCATGAAGTATCCTGCCACCAAGCACTTTCCTCGGCACAACCCTTGACTGGGGACCTTGGGAACTGTACCCAAGGGTAGTAGTGGTCAAGGGGGATTGATACATACAGTATATTATATGCATACATGCAGACTGGTGTATTTCAAACTGTGTATGTATAACTATGTACACATGTATGTATACATATTATATATACAGTATTTATATTATATATATATACGCTGAGACTGGTACGCTCATACGACCCCCAAAGCGCTTCATGATCTGGAGTGGGCTCCAAGCGGTGGGCTCCCAGGAATCCTAAGTGGCTTACTTCACCCCAGTTAATTCAGCAAGGAAAGTGAAGCCACAGATCCGAACTGGGTTTTTTGTCACGGTCAGCCATTTTAATGGCTGAACGACCAATAGACCAGATTGGATGCCCAAAAATACCATCTGGTTATTTAACATAGCGATGGTATAAATGGCCTAGTTATAGAGGTTTACCGTTCTTAAGAATGGTGATTTTCCATGGCTTTGGCACAAATAACCAGATGGTAAGTCAAACCTTAGCAACAAGTCACTGCTTCACCAAGTCAGTGCACACCACCTCCCAAGTCAGTGCCTAGGTGCTGATGTTGGGATAGTACTCCTGCCACGTTGCCGTTGCCGTTCACGGTCTGACTATGGGATGAGCATACGTTATATCGCCACATCGACCCTGATATGTTCCTATCAGGTATATTACCAAATCCAATCCTTGGAGGATTCATCATGATTCATATACTTTGATAAATCTTTGATATCAGTACATAAACAATCATAAACATCCAATTCTGGGGTTTTGCAATAAATTCGTGGGAATACTTGATCCATAGCAAAGTGCCTAACCACTTTGTAGCTTGTGCCAGCCGAGCCATAATGCACCTCTGATTTATATATTGTCGTTGCACCCACCAAAGTGAAGTGGGTGGATTTCACGTTCATGCTGAAATGACTCACTTTATCACCCCTAATTGTTAACAGCAATATGTCAACAAGAGTCTGGATTATTGGAATATGCCCTTCAATCATTGCTAGAATTGAGCCCTTCACCAACCATTTGCATCTCCAAAGCCACGTCGGGGTGCCGTATCAAACCCCCATGTTTCACTTGCTAAATCTCAGGTTGAAAATTCAAAAACATCTCAAACTACAGTACCAACCAGATTGTTTGCTGACTAAACCCCTATTCATTCTTTAGTCACCAACAACCACAGATTCGCAACTCGCAACGGGCCTTGTCTCTGAAGTCAGTACTCACCATTGGCCTTGGCAGCACACCAGCGGCTGGGTCATTTCTGGTACCGCAGCCAGAAATGGTTTGGATTTTGAAAGGAACTCAAGAAACAGTGGATGTTGATTACAGTATATATAAATATTATATAATACCAGGTATATACAATGCCAGCTTTTTGGATGTTAATTCAATGGGCCGATCCTAACTTTTTGCCGAAAGGACTGTCCTCACACATGATGACAACGGTCAAACCTCCCTGTGTAAGCGCCCTGGCAGCTGCAGTCGCTCCATGGTCCGCTTCAGCTGCTCTCGGACGTTTTCAGCAGATTTCATGGACCTGCGAAAACGAAAAAGGATCCACAGGGGGTATGATTCCTTCTGCTTCAACATCAGCTTTTTGGGTGATTCAAACTCACATTTTTAAGTATTACCAGTTGGTTCCGACTGGGTGATCTCTAGAGTTCATGGAGTAAATTGTGATTGACTGTGATATCGGGCGGCTGATGTCTGGGATGCAGTGGAATATACCGTAACATATCCCAGTTCGCTTCGGGATTAAATGTCAGGGAGCATCACATTGTGAGAAGGTTCCACAGAATGATGTTCGCAAACTCGGACAAAATGGCGTACATTGAAGGGAAGATCTTTGGACCCTTGATTGAACTGTAGCCGAAACGCCTACGTGAGGTACCATTGCGGTATATGCAAAAACTGGAGGTACCTATGCAATACATGTACATGACAAAGTTCACCTAGCGTCGTTTCTCCATGGTATAACTACCCATACCAGGAAGGGGATTCATACTGACACTCGAGGGGAGAATATGGGCGAATTACTCCAGAAATTGGACTTAGAATTAAAAAACAAAAACAAACATTCAAGTGGTGAATCCCTTCTAGAAAAAAAATGATGATCCAAAATAGGCATTTATGATATTTTGTTCTCAATGTGGAACTAGTTGTTCCTTTTATCTGATGGTCAGGTCGAAAAACATTGGCGTTTCCTGCCTGGAGTTGATGTAGCTGTCATAGCAGAACTGTGCTGGGTCGGCACCCTCGGTGGTATACTGCTTGTACCTCGAAAATTCGCGAAACAAAAATGGACCTTCTTGGGTCATCAGGTACCCCTTGGAGTGGATTGGACATGGTTGGATGGTTGCTCATGACATGTGTTAAAATTAAAAAATCAATTACTTGGTTGATGGGTGTCCCTGGGTTGGTTCATAATCCCCAATCACCAGGTAGCATCACTCCTTATAACCAATCAACAAGGCTATAATTTTAATGGCTCACCTGAAATCTGCCTTCATTTTTTGAAATCAAAAAACCTGGTGGCCAGTCACCTGGACCCAAACCTAGGATGTATGTCTCATTAGTTTCCAGTAGTTTTAACTATACCCCAAAGATGTAGCCTCTTGTACTTGAACATAGCTATGGAAAACTGCCCATTTATGGATGATTTGCACATATCAAAAATTCTGATCTTCCATCGCAGCAGCTATGTTAGTTATTGCCAGAAGGTAAATCCACCAATGATCCACTAATTTCAAGTAATATTCCATTCTATCTCTATTATACCAACATTATACCAGCTATTTGCCCCCATTCAGTTCATGCTTAAGGATTATACCATTATTGTTTCATATTCAATTAATATTCCATTACATACCCTCATTTTGTGGGTAAATTCCCTATGAAGGACCACCATTCCGCGGCACGCATGGAAGACGTTCAGGAGCGTCAAATGGTCACCATCCAAGTGCGTGAAGCGGTTCTTTGCATCGTCGGCTTCCTAAAGGGTGAAGGAAATCCCCCTGAAAAAATATCTTCGGGGAGATTTTGGCAGCAAAGTTTGGGATCTAATCATCACACAAAATGTGGACTTAAGAGCCGGAGGATGTGGATTTCATCCTCAAGAACAGGATTTCATCAGCGAAAATCGGGGGGTGACATACCAAGCAATGTGTTTAATCGTTGAAATCGAATTTAACCAGCAAAAATAGTGATTTGACCAGTAACCAGCAAACATCGGTTACTTTGCTCGGAAAACTGTTGCACCGGTTGCAGGGCGGCGCCTTGCCAAACTCCTTGGGTCTCACGAAGACATTGGGCACGGAGAGCATGGAGGAAATGGACAGAATCTCGTTGCTGCATTTGAATTTGGGCCTAGGTCGGATAGGAACTGCCGTAGGCCGTGACCGGATGGCTACTGTACACATACGTATAGAGTATATAGATATACACAGTATCTATATATAATATGACATAATAATAATATAGTGGGTACAATCTATATTATATAATATACGTCTATATGTGATGTGATATGATATGATATTGTATTATATCATATTTTACTATATTATATGATATCAGATGATATATATATACATGTATTATATGGGGTATATAGTGTCATAAATATAAATCGATCACGTAACGGATATACACAAAGCAGATGGGATTGTCCAGAAAAGGGGATACCCCAGAAAATCCTGCAAATCTATGCAAGTCTTATGGGGAAGAGAAGGTTTTAAATCATGAGATGTTGGGGTACCCTAGTTTCAGACAAACCCCCGTAGGGTCATGGTATGATGTAGAGCCGTAGGGAATCTCGCCAATCGAAAGGTATTTACATAATCGACCCTCTCATTTATAATCAAAAAAACTTAGAACAGTCACATTAAGAATCAGAAATCAATCACAAGCAGGCCTTCCACTGAGTTCCGGACGAATCGATCAGCATCTTTGCCTTGGAAATAGGCAAAGCTCCGTGATCTTCACTGCTGACCATCCAATGGAAGGGCTACCTGTATTCCCTTCATCCACTTCTGGGTTGTATCACCTGCTTTGAGCATCGACAATTATATAACGGGATATGGATGGATATGCTGGGAATCAGTGGCTCCCCCGACCATGGTCCTGATGGCACTTACAGAGATATCCGTAGGACAACTTGGGAAGCAGAATGATGGTTCCAAAATGGGACGATTGGTGGAAGACAGCAACATCTTTGTTTTTTTGGGTGAACCGACCCATCTCAAAGTATTTGTTTTGCGCGTGTCAATGTCCGATCATATTCCGAAGGAGGAACGGAAAGCTTAAAACATGTAACATGAATGAAGCATAATGAAGCCACCAACCAGTTTTGGACGAACGGAATGGACGTTGTTCTCGCTTTTGGACGTGCCCATCTGTAGAATATCTGGGTAAACTCCTGAAATGTTCCTCTTCTAGAGCCTATCTTTCAGACTATAAGTCAAAGTTCACTGACCTACAAAAATGTCTCTCAAAGCAGGTCCCTTACCATTGGATACCATTGGTATGTTGCATTTCATAGATTTTCATCGTCGATTTTTCTGGCTAACCTATGTTAACCTAGCGTCCTCATTTGGGGACAGTAGCCATAAACTTCAACTGTCCGCTGGTAACCGCCCTGATGGCATCACATCCCAGGCGCCAGTTGGGGATCCAAGGGAAACTCCGCCGCCTGGTCGCCGGCATCCGTGAGGTCGCCGTCCTTGGACACAGGTCGGACACAGTGTCAATAGTGTCAATAGTGTCTTTATGTAGAAAAAAAGGATAGAAACACATAGAAACACTATCATTTATCATTGAGGTCGTCGTCATCACCGTCATCATCAGCATCAGAATTATCATCCTCGGCGGCGTCGTCGTCGTCATCTTCATGAGCATGACTATCACTACTATCATCGCTGTCATCATCATCATTGCTAGAATGAAAATAGCAGTGGCCTGGTACTAGAATGATAGTGATTATGATTCCATCGATAATCATCATCGTCAACGTCGACATCACCAAAAATAACATCCGCATTCTCAAGATACATCCTTTTTCGGTAACATCGGTGGCTTTTCCAGGTGCAAATCTGACCCAGCACCATCCAAGGCACGTCATTGAGATGGTTCAAGAAGTTCAGCATCTCCAGCGCTCGCCTCATATCGATACAAACCCTGGGTACGAACGAGTTCGGTTTTATCCTTGAAACATGTCCATTGTCATAGCATCTCCTATTCACCAAGTCTTATCCAGCAAAAAAAAACGACGCCCTTTGTTGGGTTGTCTCCAAATTCGTACTTCCAAAAAAAAACACATGTTTATCATCATGATTTCTATTAAAATGGCCAGGCATGCTGAGAAATCCTGTGTTATGCATATATATATATATATATGTACATATATATATATATACACGTATGTGTGTGTATTGTCATGCATTTCATTTCATATTGGTTTCTTCACCATGCAAAACGACCCCAGGCCACGTGGCATCATCGTCTCCGGCGCAGGTGGATCCAAGAAATCAAAGTGCACCAAATCGTCGATGCCCAACTTTTTCAAGGTCAGCACCTGAATCTGGGTCGCAGTTTCAGGGACTCTCCCAGGTGAGACGTCCACAACTCCGCTACTGTGGTGAACTCAACACAAATCAGGTGTTCTTGACCCAATAGTATATGATTTGCCATTTGAATCCAAACTTGGGTGTGATTTTTCCCCGATCCAGTGGGGTGATGGTGATCCCAAAGACTCTGGAAATCTGGCCGACGCTGGGGAGCGGCAAAACCTTTTGGCAGTGGAAAATATCCCCAACCCCACGATATTGCCAATGGTATATGCTAAACTTTGAAATCTCCAGGCCGATGGGCTGTCCGAATTTTGCATCCCAAATTTTTCGGAACACGCAGCAGGGAGCAGGAAGATGAGGACAAGATGAACATGATCGGTAAATCCCAATTCACCATGTATATATATATATATATATCACTATATATATATATCACTATATATATATATATCACTATATATATATATCACTATATATATATCACTATATATATATATCACTCTATATATATATCACTCTATATATATATACCAATATAGTATCACTATATTTCAATCCCAATGATCGGTAAATCACTATATATTCACCATCCGAACTGCCCATGGCACCACCACGCCCAGGTTGGATCTCAAGATCTCCGGATATGTCTGTTCCGTGAGCTCCGTAGTGAAGGCCTGCTGGGGGGATAGAGAAATATTTGGAACCATATTAGAATATTATGACATATAATAGTATGATACTAAAGATGCTATGAACTATTCTAACTATATAGTTCTATAATAGTATGATTTTCTAGTTCTATATCGTATAACAAACTGCGTAGTTGTACTGGAACTATCATATAATATGCTACCATCTACAGGTTTATAGCTCCATCCATAGTTCTATAGTTCCATATTGTGGATCAATTATGATGCATTAGATGGTAAATCCATGGTATATTATCCATGGTATATCTAGAACCATATATGAAATACTGTTTTAGATATACCATTGATATAATAATGGCACTATCATATGGAACTATAGAACGATAGATTGTATCATAAATAGTGTAAACATGGAACTAAATCTAGATGGTAATAGATATATTAGATTGTATATCAAAAGATGGAAACTGACATAAATAGAAAGCTATAATATGAGACTATAATAGGAAATAGATTTATAATATAAATATAAAACTTTAAGTTTATCATAAATAATTTTCATATGGGACATATACATATATACCTTGAACTACAGATAGTTTATCATATAGACATCCAAATCCCGGATATGTTTCACAAGAAAAGAGCACCGATTGCACTAGATACTACTATTTATCCACTATGGTGGTGATGGTGGGCATAATAGTCTATATGGTACAATAACTATATATATACAGTACTATGTACATATATATATATGTGTGTATATATATATATTATAGTATTTTGTATACATGTATATATATATATAGAGTTGTGTATGCATGTATATATATAGTTATGTATGCATGTATATATATAGTATTATGTATATATATAGTATTATGTATTTATAGTATTATGTATATACAGTCTTATGTATATATAGTCTTATGCATGGCATATGTACAGAAATGTATATATATATACATATATATAGTATTATGTATATTACATATAGTACAATGTGTATATATTTATATATACACAGTATTATGTGTAGATATAGTAGTATGTATTTATGTAGAATCCTGCGCATATATATATATGTATATGTATATATGTATACATATGCATGTAGTATTATGTGTGTATATATATATGTATGTATGTGTACGTACTGTATATATCATGAGTGTGTGACATTATCCTTTATGGCGTATGGTGTCTATCTGTACATCACTATATAGTTGATGCGGTGCATTCTGCTATTACGTGTATATACATATGTGTATGTAAATGGAGAGAGAAAGAGAGCTTACACATATACAGTTTGTTGATGCTTGTTGATGTGGTAAACCCAAATGCCATGAATCTCTCATTGGAAGTGGCTTTTTTCAACCCCTTGCGTGGCCAATTATGTAAATCCACAATACTGTCAGTTCCTCATGTGTGCTATCTATATATGGATTCATTCTATATAGTTCTTATGCATATAAACTGCCAGATAAAGTATAATGTGTACATATATAGAGAGAGAGAGAGATTCATGTATTTTTATCTCTATTCAATCGCAGAGGTGTCAGAACCAAATACAGGTGTGCCATCACAGCACTTGCTGAGTAGGACTCTACAACCATTCGAGGTTGTTCAAGAGTAAATCATGGCCTAAATCCACTGATTGATTCTCATATTCTCCAATCAAATCGGCAAAAATTGAGGTCCATCCCCCATTCTTAATCACATCCAAATATTACAAAAACAAAAGCTATTGTTGGTTATGTACATATATATATATATCTATTTACATATATATATAATTATATATATATATACTGTATATATATCGTGCTTCAATCTCCCATTAAATTTAAATCCATCGAAAGGTCACCGCAGCAAGGGCCGATCGCCTTCTCAGTGTACAAACCTCGAATCGAGGAGCCGATGTGATTGGATGCCCATCGGTGACATTTCAGGGGATGAGTAGGAATGCAACTGGAAAACTTTACTTCCAAAAAAGGTATTAAAAAAATAGGATATAATAGGAACACTAATTTACTAATGTATAATAATGGTAATAATAGTAGTAGTATGTAAATGTATGTAGTAACAATAGTAACACTAATGGATAGTGATAGTAGGAATAACAATGATAATAATAGTAACAATAATGACAATGATAGTAATACTAGTCGCAAGAGACAAGATTCAAAATCCAATACTGGGGACTATCATGGGATGGTATTATTACTGGATTTAGCTACATTAGCAACATTCAACTCCACAGGACTGAACAATGAAGATTGGGAAGTAACCTCTATACCAAGAAAGAAATTGCGGGTTTGCCACTACTTAGATGATGATATGACATTGGACGTGGCCAAAAGCAGTGGAAACACAAAAGAAGTCACATCACTGCTGATTATATCCAATGTTTCTTGGGAGGTTGGAAAAATTCAACCATTCTCTGTTGTCACTTGTGGCATCTTTAAGTAGGAATGAAAACAAAAATCCAAAATGAACCCCCCAAGAAATCTTGTTGGTAATTTTGTGTTTCTTGATGATTCGTGTCAATTTTCAATCCATTGTGTCTGACTGTCACCAAGGGTCTTAACGAAAAAAATTCCCACCCTGGTAGTTAGATGCATTATCATGGTGAATCTTAGATACCTGACATTTTTTTGCGGGTTAGTACATTTTACCATTGATGGCAAAAGATTTTCCAGTACCAAAGTATCGTGGCCCAAGGTTGACCCAGTTATGTTCCAATTTCATTGGAGATGTGATCATGTTCCATCCGCTATTGCTTGTATCACGATATCAATCGAGGACCCATTGGGTGGCTATAAAATCCCATGTTGAAGAAATGTCCAAAGCCACCTTTCGTTTGGTTCAAGCCACATTAATCACCATTATAATTTGTAATGTTAATCCGTTATATCCCCATCATATCCACATCATATCCCATGATACCAGCATTTCTATTAGTAAATCCCACATGAATCGCCCATTGTTTCATGATTAAATCCCACTGTTCAACCATTTTTGTTGGTTTAAATCCCCATTTTTGGTGAAAAACCACCATTCTTCACCATCCTTGTTGCTTAAATCCCCATTTTTGGATGGTTAAACCACCATTCTTCACCATGTCTGTTGCTTAAGTCCCCATTTTTTCCATGGTCAAACAACGCCCCACCCCGGATTTGATCAACCGCGCTGCGGAAGCACTTGCCCGGCCGCGTGCGTCCGGCGCGCCCGGCGCGCTGCGCCGCAGAGGCCTGGATTGATGAAGTTTATCTAACCATTTTTGGATTATTAGATAAACTGGTGATCATTGATAAATAACCATAGATCATTGATTGTCAGATTATTGATGGACTATTATCTAACAATAATCTGGTTATCTAAAAATCAATTTAAAAAATATGGGATCAGATATAATAATCCATTGATTACAGATAATCTATGTATTAGATTGATTATTATCTAACAATAATCTGGTGATTGATAGATTAACCTGGTTATAGATGGGTCAGATTGACCATTTATTGTTAGTTTATAAATGATTGTTAGTTACAACCTGATTATAGATCATTGATAAACTACTGTTGATAAACGGTTTATCATTTACAATTTATTGTTACTTTATAATAGTATCGAACTTATGGTTATTAATCAATAAATATTAGATCTGTCTAACTCGACCATTTATTGGTAGTTTATCAATGATCTATAAATCTGTTAGATTAATAGGATAGATTGATAGCTAGATTGGTTAGTTAGATAGATTGATTGGCAAAAAATTGACCGAAACATTGACTGATTGAATGATTTGATAAGTTGATTAGTATATTGGTAAGTTGATGATGCGCTATATGTTGGTATACATACAGTATACGATTTGTTCATGTTTGTTAATGTGGTAAACCCAATGCCAAGAACCTCCCATTGGGGATAATTTACACAACCCATTTCTGGTCAACTTGGGGATGCGACCTTACTAATTTAACCATTAATCTCAGATATGGGTTTGTCAGCAAATTTTAGTAAGCTCCCAGATTTCCAATGTATGATCATAAATTATTCCCACAATCCAACGCCATCTGGAGCTATTATCTACCCCATTTTTGGGCAAAGCCATGCTCCTTGGTGTCCCAGCCTTGGACACCGGCGAAACCAGTAGGGACTCCACTCGAATGCGAGGATTGTACACCTGACGTGCCAACCTTTTTTTCCATAAAGGACAGCTCGTCCGAGGAAAGATCTCCAGTGAATACTGAGGATAGACCGATGTGGACATGTAGAACTTTCAG
>CAMXCT020006446.1:360000-421800 GCA_947184155.2 Cladocopium goreaui
CAGACAAACAGATAGATAGATAGATAGACAGGTAGACAGCTAGACAGATAGACCGATGAAAGAGAGAAAGAGAGAGAGAGAGAGAGATAGATAGATAGATGGCTAGACAGGCAGACAGCTAGACAGATAGACAGATGAAAGAGAGAGAGATAGATAGATAGATAGATAGATAGATAGGGTAATCAAATGAAAGAGAGAGAGAGAGAGAGATAGATAGATAGATAGATCGATCGATAGATAGATAGATCGATAGATAGATAGATACATGGAAAATAGATAGGTAGGTAGGTAGATAGTCAGAGAAAGGGAGAGAAAGAGTGAGAGAGATCAAGCACCTTTCAATCCATCAGTGGCATCGCTCTGCCATCCCTGATTCACAACAACCTCTCCTATAGTTTTCCTATTTCTGAAACTTCCGCCACCGCCTTGTGCGGTACTACTGGTATACATACATATATATATATACACATATATATAAATACATACATATATATATATGCCCCGATGTTTCCATTGAGATCGATATTATATGCCCATAACTTGTCATACTATCCGGTTATATCACACTTCTCCTCATCTGCAGTACTTCGGGGTTGAACCCGTATGTGCCATGGTCAAAATATGGCATATTTGGTTATCGTCATCCCGCCAGCATTAGGGATGCCGAATGGGTATATTGAACCCTGTTAAATGCCAATCTGACCGTCCCCCAATTCATGGGGTATATAGAACCAACATGAACCAACAATGATTCAGAGTTGGTTACATATCCCATTAGATGCCCAGTCGTATCCCACCAAATCTCAATTTTTGAACGGCTAAATCATCCCGTCGGGGGGAAAACCGCGCCAGCGTTTTGAGCGTTTTGAAAAGAATGTCGTTTTCACCACAGCGAAACTACTGATTCATTCCCCAAAATAAGCTTAAAATGCCCCGGGGAATTTGAAGTGGTTTTTTGATGATGAACTGTAATTTACAAGGAATTTGTTCCTGAAAAGGTGCGCGGTGTTTTTTTCCACCTTACATCGCCATACGGTTCTTCAAGGCGCGAACAGTGAGCTCCAAAAGACTTTTGGTCTTGGAGTTCATCTAACGCCATTGACGCAAGTTAACATGAACGTTAACATCCCCACCCCCCCAACCCAGTGACGTAACGTACGATGTGCATGTGACGCAAGTTAACATGAACGTTAACATCCCCATACCCCCCACCCAGTGACGTAACATCTGATGTGCATGTGACGCAGGTTAACATGAACGTTAACATCCCCACACCCCCCCAACCCGGTGACGTAACGTACGATGTGCATGTGACGCAAGTTAACATGAACTTTA
The DNA here is from genome assembly GCA_947184155.2 of Cladocopium goreaui. Lineage (NCBI taxonomy): Eukaryota > Dinophyceae > Suessiales > Symbiodiniaceae > Cladocopium > Cladocopium goreaui. The sequence continues at coordinate 361,336 of CAMXCT020006446.1, forward strand.
ACATCCCCACGCACACCCAACCCGGTGACGTAACGTACGATGTGCATGTGACGCAAGTTAACATGAACGTTAACATCCCCACCCCCCCAACCCAGTGCTGTAACGTACGATGTGCATGTACCAGATAAAAAATGTGTGTTTTCAAAAATGGTCAAAACACTGGCGCGGTTTTCCCCCCGCTGGCTAAATCATGAACATCTCCATTTTTTCTATGTTCGATGGTTAAATTTGTTAAATCATCACTTCCCCATTTTTCGATGGTTTCACCGGTGTCCAAACGTCGACTCTCCGCCGTCTGCGCGTGCCTTCTGCTTGGCGAAGCCGGGATCCACCACGTAGACGATGCCATCGATGGTGATGGAGGTCTCTGCAATGTTGGTGGCCACCACCACCTTCCTGCGATGTCCCAAATTCCCATTGGTTGGTTGATGAAAAAAGAGGGCTTTGAAGAAACCCCTTTAACAACAGGTAAATGATGATAGATGGTATACCAAACCTGTTGGGGATTTGAACAGAACACGTGCGGAAGAAGAAAAAATCTGCTGAAACATTCTGGCAACATGGAGAAAATGTCCCATGGATGATTTACCTATTGGACCGATTACAATGGAAATTCTCCATAGCTATGTTAAATTACTAGAGGGTACATGCGGAATGATCAGTGAAGGGATGTTTTTTCCTATGAACCCTGAGGATTCAATCCAGCAAAATGTTTCTCATTTGTCTTACCAACGGAAAGGGGGGGCATGATGCCACGCTATGAAGAGCTGTAGGAAATGATGGAGATGTACTCCAGTTGTACAACATATGAGGTGAGCAATTCCTATGGCTAAGCACGGAGACATTACGAAGAAGGGCTGGACGATTCACATTAAATCCAACAATTACTGTGTGGGGAGAGGATAAGCCAAAAATGACTGGGACATACATACATACACATATACACAGTACTGTATATTTGAACATACTACGGAATTAGATCTGGAGAAAACACAACACCTTGCCCTTTACAACACCTTGCCCTTTTTTTTGGTTTGCACCCGTCAGAAACACGGCCGAATGTTTTGGGTGGTCCTTCCAGAGGGTGCACCTGGGAACCTGGGCCCTGGTGCAGGCTCGAAGATCTTCTGCTGCTGTGCTGGAGGTAAGGAGGAGTAGAGCGGAACTGCAACCTAAGCTGAAGGATGTTTGGAAATTTCAGTCACAGATGAAGATTTGATCCTAAAAATTGGGACTTAATCAACAAAGCTCGGCATTTTATCCAAAAAATCGTTGGAGTTAATCAAGAAAAATTGGGTCTAGACCCAAAAAAACTGGGTCAAAATGTCAGACCAGGCAAAACCGCAAATGAACTGACCAATTTTCCATTGGCCCTCGGAGGTTTTGGTTGCCCGATTTTGATCCATCCTGCAGAAAGGCCAAGCTCTCTTCCCACTAGCGACTCTAGGCTTTCCCCCCCTGTTCCGTGGTCCCAAGGATGCGAAGAAAAACAAGTGTTAGATTCCAATATCTCCATCTTTCTGTTGCTAAAGGTCCCCAGTTGGGGTGAAAACCTGAATCATCCCATTGTCACTAGTTGGTTGTATATCCACTGGTAATATTCATCCATTCTATCCCCATGTTTCTTGGTGAGATCCCCATGGCCCATTGCCACCAGAGGACCAACTCTCCATTCTCCGGGAAGCGCGAACTCTCCTTTCGCAGCTGCCCTCAGCAACTTGGAGAATCCCCAGGGATGTAGCCCTCGTGATGTCATCTGTGGTGTGGGAAAAAATATCGGAAAATCTCGGAACATCTTCGGAAAAGATGGGATAGGTGATTGTCCCATCGTTTAGGTGAAATCTCCCTTTTTGGGACCTCGAAACATCGCCTACCTTTGGCGCTGAGCTTCTGCAAGCTTGTTCGATCTCCTCCTCGCCCGTCAGAAAGAGAAGAATGTCCCCTTCCGGCTCAGAGTTGTGAATCCTTAGTCCAGCCGGGGCTCCATAACCCAAGCGGACAAGAACCGGTCATAATGGAGATTGACAAAGTATAGTATAATGGCATAATGGGATATATAAGCAAAAATGCGACATGGAGACCATGAAATTTACAATCAAAGTCTGGGGTCTCCTGATTTTAGATTTAACTCATTCTGAGACTTGGGAATCAACTTGAATCAACGAACTGAATTACCGAACTGGCTTCAGATTCTCAGCCTCTCTCGTCTGTACAGAAATATGCTTGGTGGGAATGTTGGGTGTGGTCGCAGCGCTGTGACATGAAAATGTTCGACGCCCACTGGGCACACAATGAAGGAAAACAACAATTTAAAAATTCTAAAAAAAAAAAGCATGGCTGGCCGAAATCCAACCTTCCCGATAAAATTGATTAGTGTTAGTAAAGCAATAATACAGGAGCCATGTGTTCATGTTTTATTATACCAGTTATTTAGTGTAAAATTAGGGATGGAGGATCCTATTGCTTTACTAACATTACGCACCGGAACTACATATAGCGCTTGGCAAGGCGAATCTGCCACGAAGATTCTGCACAACGGTTCGCATGGCCGCTTCCAAGTAATCCTGAGGGAATCCCAAGCGATCTGAAACCATAGGGTGGAGGTGGATTCCGGGGTCATTGAAGGAAAGTATGGCAGGAAACCCGGATTTTGCCATCCAAATCGAGGATTTTAGAATAAATCACAAATCTGGGATGCTTAGAAAGCTGACAGCACAGTTGTTCCATGGGAGTGTCCAATTTGCTTTCTGGTTATGTCCAAGGAAGATTTGGGGAGGGACTCCCATTGATATTCCTCGTGACATGGACCATCTGGGATCATTGGGGGGTCCAAGATTTTGCACGTGCGAACATCGCCCTTTGGTTTGGAATTTTTGGGGATACCTGATTCTTTTCGTGTTTGGAAATTCCAGAATCCATCTTGACCCAGTGGGGAAAGAGCATCCATCAACTTATCAACTATCGATTAGTGTTCATTATCATTAGCTACAACCAACGCTGCCGCACAGTTCTGAGTTGGCTGCAAAAAAATACTCAGGAATGGGGTGGTCCTTTTCCAATCAAGAAAATGCATACGCCATACCCGCAAACCCCTTGGGGGGTTAAGAATATATATAATATATTGTGCGTTTTCTGACTGCGTTCCTAAACAACCAGCATCGGGTTGACCAATCTGTGGTGAGTGGATGCTGGAATTGATGAGTACCTGTCAAAACTCTGAAATCCCAGAGATTTTACCCACAGAGGCTGGTGTCATCTTCATCCCTCAAAATGGTCACATCAGTGGCATGTACCAACCAAATACCCAACTTATTCTTAAACTACGATCTCTACTAGCATGACTTCTATGAGCACTTATCCACCATCCTAACCGAAAAAAGTACCGAACCTCCCACATCGCCCTGGCTACACAGCGTCTCTTTCCGGCTCGGAGGTGTAGAAGATCTCCACCGGATGCGTTCTGCCCGGGATGTTCAGCAGCGGAGCATTGTCCTGGGCAAAATGGGACCCATTTTGGGCCACGTACGACTCATGGAGCGTCGTTGCAGTGCCTTCAATAGAAATAAACCACCTATCAACTTGAGCCCGGTACAAAATAACCTTGCATCTTCTGCGCATCCATCGTAGCAGACCTCAGCTCCGTTCCAGTCGCAGGCCCAGGCGACAACAGATTTTGGCCATGTCTCGTAGTTTCCCATCGGGGGATTCCCAAAGTTTGACCCACAGGCCCTAAATCAAGGAGACGTCTTGACTGTCATGACTGGATACTTTGTGCACTTTCTGATGTTTCACGCCCGAAGAATCTGGAAATCTGCCCAGGCTAATATCGCATGAATCTGTGCTCTTTCACTTTGTTGGCAATTCCCCTTTTGGTTGATAATGTTCCTACCTTTATTCCTATACGCACCCCTGAAAATCAGCAAGTCATCCAAAAAAACGCTCTTCAAGCTGCTTTCAAACCCCCACCTCCTCCAGATTTTAGCCACCAGTCTAACCCCAATGGCATGCTTGGGGTTGGTTGCAGGGATACCCAATCAATCCCCTTTGGCCCGTGCATCACCACCAGCTTCAGGTCAGGTCTTCGCTTCATCACCTCCTTAATGAGTCCAAAGAGGACCTCAGATCTGGGTCAGGATGTTCGCATCAAAACAGCTGGGATTTATGGGAACATCATCCCCAAAAAGTGACAACATGTGAAAACCCTAATCGAACCCCATGAAGCCGAGTTTTTTTATTGTTCAATCCCGAAGTTTTGATCCATCCCCATCAACATGGTACTTGTAGGCATTGAGCCATAGCCATCTAACTGGAGGCAAGTTCGGATGTGTTCGGATTGATGGGAGAAGAATGCGGTGAAAACTTGGGGATGATCTGATGATCTGTGCCAGGCTGCATCGGTGGCCAGCGTTCGCTCATGGGCTTCGTCCAAGATGATGACGCTGTACCTTGGATTTCAACGATACAAAGCTAATACGGTCCTGCGATGTTTCGTGGATATTCCTCACAGTTCTGATGACCATGTTACCAAATAGTTATATATGTATATATAGATATAGTTATAGTTAGTTTCATCTGGAGATTCTTGCAGGGCTTTCATTCCAGTGTTGATTGGTGATATCCCCACAGTCTCCACCATCGCCGTTTTCTCTTTCGTCAAAACACAACGTCTGCTGGCTCAATCCTATGTAAACATCTTTTGCCGGTTGAACCCCTAGTTTGTTGCGGGGTAAATCACCACTTTTGGTTCGCTGAATTCCCAGTTTAGTTCGTCAAATCTTTCGGTTTTTGATTCCCCAGTTTCCATGTATAGGGATTCCCAGTTCATGAATTATGATAATCCCCAAAATATGTTATAGTTGGGTAGTATAATCCCAGAACTAATCATCAACAGTGATTTTGAATCGTGGTTTCCAACCACTTGGATCCTCAAAAAAACATAAGTAGCCATTAACCATTAACCATTGTTGATCATGATTATCATCATTAACCATTCTAATTCTACCAGAGGGTTATCAGAATGGCTACCATCATTAACCATTGTTGATCAAGTGATTATCATTAACGAGGGTATCATCATTAACCAGAGGGTAACCATTCAAAAAAACCCTCTTTCACTCCACCCTCCGGTGTCATTAAAAGTGGCAAGCTGGAACATCCACCACATGGTACCCTCTGGTAAACTAACATAACTATGGAAAATCACTATTTTTGTTGGTTAAATCCACTATAAATGGCAATTTTCAATAGCTATGTTAGTTTACCAGAGGGTAGATGATTTCACCCGCTATGAACCTCCATTTACAGAGGATGTCAACCGAATCTTTTCCGAGTAAAATCTCCCATGATTTAGCCAGGTTGCTTCGTCAGCAAGGGATCTGTCATGGCCTCGCGCCTCAGATATGGGATCTGTCATGGGGATAAAATAAGTATTGAGATCTTTTTTTGTATGTATATACCCTCTGGTAATTTAACATAGCTATTGGAAATTGCCCATTATAGTAGATTTTCCCATTAAAAATTGTGATTTTCCATAGCTATGTTAAATTACCAGAGGGTATATATATATATACCCCACCAGATGCTATGGATTGATCTAAGGGAAAATCTACTGGAAACCATGATTTTCACCCAAATAAAAAAACGAAATCCCCGCAGATTTTCCCACCTAATTTATTGTACGGATACTGTATACGTGTTCTGTTTTGGCTATGGTGTGTTTTTGACTTCTGGGCTGGATCTTTTTCTGTTTAGTGTTCTGCGTTGATGGGATGTTGTCGGCTTTCTGGGTGTCTTTTCACTACTTTGTCTTTTTGGTTACCGTTAGGAAGTGGGATTTGCTGCCGTTAGGAAGTTTTCACCAAAATCACTGGGATCATAGGAACTGCCCATCACTTGGGTCATTGGTAAATATATTCTTGGTATATAGCTGTGGTGACTTTTGAGTTTCCCACCCATTGGCATGGATAGGCCTCAATCGTCTGGGAATGCAGATTCCCCAGCGCACTTTTGCTTGGACATTTCTGATTCTTGAAACTCAGAACTGGCTGGAGACAAAGCTAGGGAAGTATCACAACTTACTACACGACTTTCAGTTGTCATTCTCGTAGTTTACTCCCAACTGAAATCCCTACCCAAATGGAGTTTGAGAATCCTCTTCCTCACACCGAACCAATCCACCCGTCTCACTCCTCAGTTCAATCAAAGCAGCAGAAGCATGCCGTCCTCAAGCTGAAAACATCAGAGGAATGTGCCGTGCTTCTTCTGGAATTGGGTTTGTCTAAAAATTGGGTTTACCCTCTGGTAAACTAACATAGCTATTGAAAATTGCCATTTATAGTGGATTACCCATGAAAAATAGTGATTTTCCATAGTTATGTTAGTTTACCAGAGGGTACCTCCAAAAAAAATATGACCATTTCAAAAGGTGGACAATGATGATTGAGCATGAGATGTGTACCATTTTTTCAGAGGACTCTGAAAGGAGCCCCAAAACTGATTGGACCCCAACCATTGTTTCACCTCTCATCCAGGATTTCCCCTACTTGGATGCTCATACCTGGCTATGACCATATACAGTAATAAGCTGGAGATATTGTGGGGATACGCCTCACCACCTATATATGGGATGCACATCAAAATAGATCTTCAAAAACACCCGCAGTCGGGTGTTGATTGGCCAGGGAGCAGCCCTGGTATGTCTCCCCACTCCCAGTATATCCCATTATTGTTAAGTAAGTATTATAATATATATATATGGTGCAGCGTTGGCCACCCCCCCTCCCCCCCCCACCAATGGGTATGGGTGGACAGTATCGTCTGGTTCTTCTGGTCCCCCCCCCTGTGGCCTGTGGTGGTGGTATGGTTCTTCTGGTCCCCCCCCCCTGTGGCCTGTGGTGGTGGTATGGTTCTTCTGGTCCCCCCCCCCTGTGGCCTGTGGTGGTGGTATGGTTCCTCTGGTCCCCCCCCCCTGTGGCCTGTGGTGGTGGTATGGTTCTTCTGGTCCCCCCCCCTGTGGCCTGTGGTGGTGGTATGTTGGTATGTTGGTATGTTGGTATGTTGGTATGTTGGTATGTTGGTATGTTGGTATGTTGGTATGTTGGTATGGTATGTTGGTATGTATGTATGTATGTATGTATGTATGTATGTATGTATGTAAGGTAATGTAAGGTAAGGTAAGGTAATGTAAGGTAAGGTAAGGTAATGTAAGGTAAGGTAATGTAATGGTATGTATGTATGTATGTATGTATGTATGTACGTAGGTATGTAGGTAGGTAGGTAGGTAGGTAGGTAGGTATGTAGGTATGTATGTATGTATATACACCCACGGGACCATATATACTTATATTACATACATCCAGTATTATATTCCCATATCTCTTAGCCATGGATTGCTTACTATTCCCTAGATCTTATATGTATACATATATATATATATATACATACAGGCAAATTACAATAATTCACTAACCTGAAATAAGACTATATTGAGATAATTCCCTTTACTAGCCATGATTCCAGGTCACGACGCGAGGTCACTATCGTTTACCCATTCGTATATTCCATTCTATATCCCCATGATGGGAATATACTGTTCATTCCCTATAATTACATTATCATATATCCCCATTTTTAGGAATTGGTTATCTTTGCCATATACTGTATTATTCAGATATATATATATATACACCATATCCCATTTGTAGATTCCATTCTACATCCCCATGATCTTATCTCCCAGGGAGCCGACAACCCCCAACCGTCCCAGCATCGGTCAGAAACTTCAAGATGGTCTCGGTGGAGGTCTTGTCCTGGCGACGGACGGTGAGATTCACCAAACAGCACCCGCAGGATGACTTCTTTACCCTCTGGTAAACGTTTACACAACTATGGAAAGATCCACCATTTTTAATGGGAAAATCCACTATAAATCGTCATTTTTCAATAGCTATGTTAAATTACCAGAGGGTAACTAGCAATCGCAGGATTGAGCAGCATTGAAACATGTGATTTCATGGTGATGAATATAGAGAAAATATGGGAATATCATGGGATTTTGAAATTGTGATTAGTCAATGGGATATAAGTCATAAGGGTAGCTATAGTATTACTTTTACTAGCGATATAGGTTTTAATTTCTTTGATTTAACGGTGATTCCTTGGGATTTAACTATCAAAAATGGGGACTTCAGGGTGACTTCACCAACAAAAATCCTGCTATCATGGGGATATGATGGGAGATATATAGCCAACGACAAAAACGATACCCTCTGGTCATCATTGCCATGGCTGGGAAATCCCGGAACTGGAGGTGTTCCAGTTCGAAAATCATCGACGATTCAACCAACAAAGAATCAATCGTTTCAGGATCCTACAATGGAGGTACTGTGCCATACAAGGCCATATTTTGTGGGGATATTCCCTGAATTTTGGGCCTTATATATGGTAGGTATCTCCAATAAATTGGTTCCTGAAATGGACATTGAAAGAATGGGATTCGACCAACAAGAGCATTCAACAAAAATGAGCATCGGCTGTGTACCCATCCAAATGGGGATATAGCCACTGCTGACGATTTGTTCTCGAAATATGGATATGGGACAAGTCATTTTGAAGACAGAATCAAGCAAACCCCCACAACAGTGACAAAGCACGGGATATGTGGGATATCTTAGGTCCCAAGAATTGCGACAAAGATGTGTCCAAAAAGTGGACATAACCGTCAAGAATGAGGCCAGTACCAAGAAGATGAAGGTATGTTCGGGGAATATGTGTGGTAATACCATGTACTACCTATATTATATATCTATCTGTGTGATCGATCCTGGAGATCTGTTGTCTATATCTGGTATCAACTATTGGGAGCATCATCTCTCAGAACCATCCAGTCGGGTCCGGGAATTTCAAGATCAGCCATGGAACTTGGAAGATCAACCCTCACATTGATAAACCGTTGGCTGATTCATCTTTGGCCATATAAAAAAGCCTATTTAAGGTGGGTTTGGTGCGGGTCTCTCCATTTATAAACATGTGTAAACTAGGATTTAGTAACTCTACCTTTGATCTAAGTATTTCTTCATCATCCGCGGATCGCAGGATTCCACCGATGAAACCCCGCACCTCAAATCGAATGAGGTAACCCACGTGAGAGCCAAGCATGGTGTCTAATTCATCCGCCACACGCTGAGCCACCTCTGTTCAATAGGAAAGCTGGGCCCCTGTCCAGCCCCAAAAAAAATCAGATCAAAAGAAGAGGATACTGGGAGAATTGATTGGGTGTGCTGAATTGACTGGAGGTATAAAACAATAAATCCGAATTCGAGATGATTCTATCCTTAGCTACAAACCAGTTGCACACTCCAGAGATCATCCTGTGCGTGCCACTGGCCACAGCTACTCCGTCACTTGCTTCCTACTCACTCTGTTTCTAAGTTAGCTATTCCGAACAGCACACACAAGACCACGGGATGCCCATCGTGATGAAACGTCCATTCCCATCAATTGAATTCTCCAAGTTCGTCATTTCCCGTTGATTTTCGAGAATCCTGAGATTCCAAACCACCAAAACAACAACCAGAAACACCAACCGACTAGTGACTATTCAGATTACATCCTATGTATCCTATGATATCGCCATTCTGGTTGCTCTTATGCCATGTTTTTTACTCAGTAATGTGTGTGTGTGTGTGCGTGTCCAAACAACACACCATCTTCTCACTGTGGCTGCCGTGGAACACTCATCGCTGCCACTCGCCGAGGCTGTGTACAGGCTATGCCTCAGAAGGCCAAGATGGAAAAGCGAAATCCCGCCAAAATGGTCTGAAACAGCTGTTATATTTTTGGAGGGAATTAGATTGCAAAAAAAATAAGTGAATACATCTAACTGGTGGTAAACTGCGTTTCTATTTTGTTTGGAGGGATGACTTTAAATACTCTGTTAAAATATGTAAGCCAAAGACATGCCGTGTTCATCTTCTCAAATATCACGACTATGAAAGACTCTATTTCAAGCTCAAGAATTCTGAGCCATACCCAAATGGCTGGGGAGTTTTGGTTTACTTTGAACACTCTTCACATCCCAAGAAGAACACTGCAGAAAAACGGGATTTTGGGATGTGATCCCGACCCACAGACCTCAGAGCGCTTGGACTGCATTGGTCTCCCTGAATGTCCCTGACACATTGACGACACCAGAAAATCACAGGACCTACCGCCGAAAAGCCTGGTTGGCCGGCGGAATGCCGAAGGCTCTTAAATATTATTACTTGCAATGATATGTCTATCAAACACAAATAAAGTCTAAAGAAATCTGAAAGTCGCAGTTTGCCTTGGACTCGCATTTATATCTAACAGGGGCCGGTCCTGCTACCCATCCAGCACTATGCACTTTCAAACTGCTGTAACCAGCCAAAATACCTTTGGGCTTGTCTCCGGCCATGTGATAGCCTGCCTCACAAGGGCGCGCTGGTTGATAGACGTTTGTCTGGTGGTAATTCATGGCTGCTATGGTGCTCAATGCAGCAAAGTTGCTGCTTCATTCGCCATTCACGCATCCCACACACTCGGGTAAGACTGGACTGTCAAATTCTCTCTTTTCCTGCTACAACATGATGCTTTCATACACGCCTGGCTCGTTTAGGCGGTCGCCATCCCTTCCCCTTCCTGGCCCTTCCCAGTTGGCCGTTGGCCTCCAGCAAAAATTGGGGCAGCTGGGTGGTCTTGCCAGATCCTGTCTCGCCCACAAGCACCACCGTCTGATTGCGCTTGATGAGCTTCAAGAACTCCTTCCTGCGACTTGGATGCATCCACATTCGCCCTAAGACAAAGGTGATGATCTACCCAATCTTGCCCCCCTTCTCTCAGAATCAAAAAAGTTTTGAACCAACTTTCCCAAAAATCTGGGACCAAGCCTGTTGAAAAAACCTTCAAAATGGGCGTCCCCAGGCCCCGTCTATCGAGGGCAGTGGCTCCTGGCTTCCCAAGCTGGAAGTTTTTGTCGCTTCTCTAAGATGTCGTAGTAGCCTGATGAAAAGCCAAGCAACAATTTCAATTCCGTGTGATTCCTTTCCTTACCAAACAAATGGATCCTCTTGTACCAACAGACCGGGAGCATCCAAAAGCTGTACTGTATTTCATTCTATGACCGAAAGAGTTGATTTGAACCAACCAACACAAGCGTTGATCAAAGATCAATCCATTTTAAGCAGCAATAGATGAGGCTCCTCACCAAGAAAACTGATGATCGGGGTCTGCAGGATGTTTGCCAACTACAACCAACAAGTGAGAACAAAGATACCAATGAGGTGACAGCGCTATCATCTACAATTCATTCTTTGGGCCCAGGGGGGAACCAATGAATTCTGTTTGATACTGCGCATATTGTCCATCAAAGTTCGGACCTGACAAGTTGGATGTGTGGCTGTTTCCAGGCGGGCTGGCTGCCGTCTCTCGCAACCCATCCCCAAGGAAATGATCTACATTTCTGGTTGGTGGGTTTTCCATATCCATAGCTTTTTGGTAAGTTTCTCCATGGGACCGCCCATGGTGGCCTACCAAGCCTACTGTCCACATAAGAGTTCCTCGAAAGTATATGGATGTGTATCCCAGTGAAGTTCTGTATACGCTAAATCCCAGTCATGTATACACATACTATGTGTATATACATACATAAACAAAAGAAACATACATTATATGATTGTGATTGATTGTAATGATGATTGTTTCACACTGGTTATCTAAATATGTGTATTATATATACATATATATATACACACATATATTGTCTATCATCAACTTCCTATCCATTAGGGGCGGCCATCGCCAAGGGGCGGTCAGAGAAGGGCCTCTCCGTCAAGGGATTCACTGTGGGCTTTTCCACACTCTTGGCCTAGCCGCAGGGGAGCCGAAGGGGCCAAGTTTGTTGCCATTTTATGGTCAATGGATTGGTTTAAGGGATTTTTTTAACCGGAAACCCCCATATTTAATGGTAAAAACCATGGTTTCCTGCAGATTTTCCCAATGCAACAATGACTGGATATGGGATTTTCAACCAGGAAAAAAACTTACTGGTGCTTAGTAGGGAATGAGGGAATGATCCACAATAACTATCAATAATAATCCCATTCCCCCATTCCCATCCATTCCCTACTAAGCACCAGTAAGGATTTTCAACCAGAAAAAAAATAGGAACTCAACTGGGCAAATGGGGGACTTCAAAAAATCGAGATTGACTTTGCTGCCAAAGATTTACGGCCAACTGATGGGCAATACGGATATAACCAATCTGAAACCCTGATTGAAAGGACCGAATGATTTCCGCTATAAAAACTGGTTATGTAACACTAACTGTCAGTATGGGTTGAAATTCATTTCCTGGCCATGTTTGGATTCCCATTCTGAGACCTGCGCCCATTCTTGGGTCACCCTTCGTGATACCTTTTGGAGTACCACAACCACCCCTGGCCTTCTTGGAAGGTGGCGCCCCATTTTGAGTCTCTTCCAGACGCTTGGCACCGCCGTCAATTCCCATAGTTGCCATGGCTGAATGGACGCTTGTTGCAGTGCAACTTTACCTTGTAGCTGAAGGCTTGGCCTCTTATGGTGTCTCCATGCTCAAAGATTGTTCCCAAGAAGGACTGCTTTCTTCGGCTGTAAGTCATGGTTCTGTTTCTTCGTGTCAGGTCTGTCAAGCTAAAGGCAATCCTTCTCAAAGTTCATGGGTCCTAGTGGCAAATGATTCATGTCAATGGAGATGTTTTCCATTTCATAGCACTTCATGGCCCCTAATGTTGGTAGTCTAAAGCAGCAGTACCACATGTGGCTGGGCTTGTCATTTCGTAGATCGGCCATGACATGAAGCCGTCAGCTGAGGAAGCGCAGGGTCACCACATGTCTTCCCCTCAATTTCAATAAACATCATCGGATCTGTTCATTTTGGGCTCCCATGTTGGCGATGATGATCAGGGGAATGGGAGTCGAAATCTGTGTGCGTGCTGTTCTGAAAAGAATGTGTTTGTCCCACAGGAACATTTCTTGGATAGAAAATAATGTTCTTGTTTGGGCCAGTAAGGAACCTAAGCATCATGTCTGTATGTGTGTGTGTGTGTGAGAGCAAACAGTATACATGAGTCGTGTACATGTACCTTTCTTGGACCTTGATTCCATTGTGCAACTGCAGGGAGGGACATGAAATCGACCGGTCTCTCCCATCTCCAGCTCTCTGAGAGTTTGTCGGTTGGCAAACTTCCACCTGTCCTAGCACCCCGGGCGGCATCCATCATCTGAAAGCGCTGGCTAAGACACACCAAGACCAAAAGAAAAACCGGCCTCGTACGCTTACTATCAACTCTATGTCTATATATATATAATAATAATAATACTATAATATTATATATATGTATATATATAGTATAGAGAGAGAGATAGAAGATAGATATAGATGTAGGTAGAGATAGAGATAGAGATAGAGATAGAGATATAGATATTCAAGATACTGATACAAACAACAACCGTATGCATTGGGTTGGAAAAGAGAACTCCAGCCAATCACAAGTTTTCCAACCCTTGGGTCTTGGTGAGTGGGCGGGGCAGCGCAGCCTCCACTTTGATCCATTCGCAGCAGGTCCCCAAGGGTCTTTTTTTGCAACAGCAGTTTGAAACCCCAAACATAAGTCTTTTTCCTTGCTTATGCAGCATCCAAGAGCAAACATGTTTCTTGATTCTCCGATATCTGCGTCCAAGAAACACAGAGTTCATACATCAGGAACACAGTTCTTGGTTTACTTCAATTGTCTTACACTTAAATTTCCCATTCGTTGTGATTATGGAACTCCTTGTGTTTGACATCTGAATCCCGCATTTTTGTAGCATCTATATCCCCGATTTTGTTTGGTGATATCCGCACTTGGTGCAGCCTTTGATTTGTTGCTGGTTCATGTCACATCCGCCCTTGCTGACCGTTTTTTCAGACTGCCACATGTTTGGGGATATGCAGAGAGTAGGGGGGTCCAGGAACATCAATTTGGTTCAAATGTAATATGGTTGTTGTTGGTTGATACTCTTCCCGACTTCCCGACCTTTGGGTTGATGATATTCTCAATTCGGAGGTTTGTGCCCTTTTCAGTATTGTTGATGAAACATGAATTATTTTTCCTCATTCATTTCACACCTAGTTCCCCTCCTTTTGCTGTTGATTCATATCCCCATCCCTAGTTCGTTGAAACCTTTCAAACCCTATCAACTCCGCCAAACATGTGTTTACTTGGTTGTTATCCCCTGCATTGCTCGAGACTCTTGCTAAGATCAACTTACACCAGATGTTTTTTCCGCATTTGTCACTTCATCTTTATCCTTTCATCCTGGGCAAACCTTCGGCTGAAATCCCCAGTGTTGATGAAATCTCCAGCCATTTGAACATGTCTTATTTCACCAACCTGTTCTGGAGATAATTGGCTTTTACCCATTTCAAGATGTCTAACCAACCAATTCTAGAGATTTTGATTTATGATAAATGGGTAAATCATAAAATAAATCATTTATAAATGGGACCCATTACCAGGTTCAACCAATTGGTTAGTTCAAACCCAAAAAATGGTTCAAACCAGCCATCGCTCCTGGCATTGGCTCGACTCTGCGCCTGTTCAGAACTGAACTGAGAAGCAGTTCTACCGGGGAACTTGTTCTATCAAGGGAATTAACCATCTAAAATGTGGATTTACCCATAGAAAATGTGGATTTCTTGCGGCTTTGGTGAAAATCGGTGTTTTCATCATGGTGTTTTTTTTCACAAAAGGGGGTTGAATCAATGATGTCATTCAAAAACTAAGGATTCACCCACAAAAATAATGATTCAAGAAACCAAAACGGGAATTGACCAAGAAAAACATGGATTGCGGGATTTGGAAAAACGCATCTGCTTGATTGGACAAGAATCAGGATCTGGAGGACCCACAAATGTTGGCCATCTAGAGAATTAACGGTATTGACCATCCAATTTTTCGAATATCTGTGTTTTGACCCGTACCCAAATAACATTGTAGTTTTTGATCTCAAGGTTTGATGCTTCACACAATCACATATTTCATCTTCACAAACAAACACTGTTGCTTGAATCCAGCTAGATTAAAGCTGATGCACTTTTTGGCCAGCCACCCAGCTGCCAGGAAGCTGTTCAAATCTAGGGCTCCAAGGCCAGAAGGGACGTATGTCTGTCTGGCTTCCGAAACAAACTCTCTCCCCATCTGACTTCACTGCAGAAGTGTACGAGCTTCCGGTTGAGATGGTGACGAGACCCAAGGCTGCCGGCACATCACAAAACAGCAGCCGAAATGCACTAGCTGCCCATTCAATTTACTTGACATTTCATGAAATTTCATTCAATTTTGGACCCCGCACCTCTCTCACGCAGATCAACTCTTGTCTCAAGCCCTGGCTCAGGCCGGCGACCCGGACCCCAGCACCGAGTGACTGAGGATCACCAACAATTTGGGGGAAGGTCTCGATTCTAGGGCCACTTTGACAGGGGAAATGATGCAGAAATCCAATGGGATAAAACGGAAATATCGAAAAACATGGATTTTTTTCTGAGATTCCCAAATGTTGGGACAATGTTGGGACAATCGAATAGTTTTGACCATCGAATCTGGTTTTGGGCACATCCCAAGCTTCCACAGCTGCTGGTTCTCCCGGCCTGGCTGAGACTGCTGATCACAGCTTGCCGCTGGACTGGGCCGGCTCTGGCCAAAGCCTCGCAACGTTGGTCTTCAAAATCTTCAAAGCCAAAGCTTGGAAGTGATGGTTAATGGGGATTTAATGGGGATTTAATGGGGATATGAATGGGATTTTTGAAGCTATAGTGCTATAGAATGGTACCCATGGCGGAGACCTGTCTGGGTTGGATACAAAAATGTTCCTTTTAGCCTAGTTCGGCGGTAGTGTCACATCCGAGGAGAGCATCATAACCTCATACCTTTTGGTGGTGGGTCCTCCAAAAATTGTTCAATCATATGTGCCTTGTCTGAAGGCCAATTCCGCATTAACATATCATTGAATCCCTATTTATATCCCATTAAATCCTAATTTTCAATGGTGAAATCATATCAATTCCCAGTTGAATAATTGAATCCCCATTCATCTCCCAGAAAATCCCTATTTTTAATGGTCAAATCATCTAAATCCCCATTGAACCCCCCCAGAAATCTGTTGTTTTTCGTTGAAAAATCTCGCCTCGCACAGCTGCGTGCAGGCTGTCAACAACTTCTTGGTGGCCTGCCCGGTGCTTGGGATGGGGATCAAATGGGGATAAAATGGAGAGGATAATATGATGATATATTTACGATTTATGATATATGTGTTAAAGTGATATATCATACGCTCTGAAAATGTCTTAAAGTTTGTTGCGGGAAATAGCAACATCATCGAACTTAATCTCGGCCATACCTTAGCGGCTTTTTGGGGATTGCCCCCTTCTTTCTCAAGCTATTTCCACTATTCCAAGCCACTGGGAATTGGGTTTCACTCCAACAGGTTGGTCCATTTTTGGGTGAAAAACCACAGCCAATGGGTTCCTTGAATCACAAAACAGCTGAGCCCATTGGATGAACCATTTGCCTTGGCAACAGCATCCATGAACCGAACATGGCAATGTTATTAATGATGGTTATTCATGGTGGTTAATGGTGGTTAATGATGGTTAATGATGGTTAATGGTGGTTAATGGCCCAGTTTTTGAAGAATGAAATCCTGTGAAAACTTGTGCCAGGCAGGGAACTCTCCATTGCCTTGGCTTACCATGGCGGCTATGGCTTCTCCCAGCGTTCACCCACTCCCACCTTCTCGGCCCTTGGAGTCAGCCCCTGGTGATGGTGTGCACCACAGACCCCAAACATGGCACTGGAAATCTAACAGATTTTATACAGTAGATCACCTATGAAACATGTTCTTTTTCCATTGCCATGTTTGAATACCGGAGGGTAAAGAATTTCACCAATTATTCAATACCCATATGGTCCCCAAACTTAAAAGATCCAATACCGAACTAGGGGTTCTAGGGGAGTATTGACTGCAAGGAATGGGATTCGTATGTATCAAATATGATTATCTGTTCAACAAATGAAATTGCAGTTTCACATCCATCCCTCTCAGATCCTATATGTCTCCACAAATCAGGGATGGCATATTTCATGGAGTTTCCCTTTGAAACAAATGCATGGCCAATACCACAAATGAGCAAAATCTGTGGCCTCCTTGGCCTGGAGTTTGACACATGGAAATGTCCACGAAACATGGTCGTTACGCACAATTACCTGTACATATACACACAAACTCTTGTAGTTGATATTGTCAATACCACCAGTTTCATAGGTCGAGTAAATACCATGTCTGCTTCTTTACATGTGGATCGATAATTGTATGTATATATATATGTATATGTATACACGCCTATAAATATTGATATGTGTATAATGCAAAGTATGTATATATATATACATACATACATATGTACGTTGATATCTATGCTATGCGACAAAAGTCCATCCATTCATTCCTTGATCTCCCCAATCTTGAGAGATGGCGCCTGCCGCGCAGGGACGTTGGACTTGTTGGACCCATTGGACCCGTTGGACCTGGGCAGGGGAATCACCTGGGAACCCGTTGGGGACCCCGTTGGATCCTCCGAAACTGGTGGATGGATGGGAAAAGCCATGCTTTGGGCTAGCCAAATTTTGGAGAAAACCCATTTTCTTCGAGAATGAGCTGGAAACAGTGAATGTCCACTGCCAAGCTGGATTGCTTGAGGGTTTGGAGGGGTGTGACCCATGAAAATGAGGTCTGTAATCTATCAAGATGAAGGTAAAACCACGGAAGAGGTAAAGATGGCCCTGAAAAGAAAATGTTAAGAGCTGACAAAAAATGGGATTACTTTTAATAAAGAACAAAATCTGACATATTTAATTTATATATTTTTGTTTTCCAGGCACAATGTATAGTATACTGTCTCCCAAAACCCATGATTGAAGTGGGTTCCATAACTCTTGCAACTGCACTAGTTGGCCACAATGTAAACCACAAAAAATGGTCAGACCCAAACCCCAGAAGCAACATCAAGCAGTCTGAATCCCACTCCAAGTGAAGATCCTTTGCAGCCTGGCAACACTGGAGACATCTGGCGTTTCCTGGCGGTGTTTTTTTCTTTTTTTTGTCCGAAGATACGTGGATCACACGTCCTTCCGTCTTTCGGCCACAAATGCTGACCCAATGGGGATACCAGCGCATGGGTCAAAAATTCAAGGCCCGCTATAAAGAGTTTAGTCACTTTTGGTGCCATCCCTTTATCAGCAACCGGCCCAATTTTGATCCGTACCCATCAGGAATGAAACAGTTGAGGTTCAAGCACCTAAATTTCATGTTTCTTTGCTGCAACCAGCTTCCATTAATTGTAGCTCATGGGAACCCATAGCTGCACAATCTACATGTTCTGCTGCGGCTGGGGTCCAAATTTCATACCCTCTGGCAATTTAGCTGGAAATCCCAACTTTTCATGGAAAAATGTGGGACAATCTATGAATGCGTGATGTTTTAAATGCGTACCATCCATTACCACAGGCACCTAGATGCCATCGTCGCCATGGCGAGGCTTGCTGCCCGGGAGAGCCCTGCTCAGCCCTCCCGGGCCTTGGTGAGAACGGGATGTCAACCGGTAAAAGCAGGGATTTCAAGCAGCAAAAATGGATCAAAAATGGGATCTCAACCAGCAATGATAAGTATTTCAAGTGACCAAAATGAAGTCTTAAACAAAAAGTGAGATTTGAACCAAGCCAACTGTATGAATGGGATTGTAACGCCGGTTGGGCATTGATCAGGATTGGGAACATACGATTCAGTGTGCATTTGCCACTGAAAATTTGGAAACTCAGCAACCACCATGCAGATGGGACAATAAAAACTGGAGATGTGCTCAACAAGACTTGCAAAGCAGCCAATAACTTGATGATGACGATTGAAGCGCGGGGTAAAAACTGATGACCCATGACCCTATCGAATTCCTGAATAAAAAACACCATGGCCACTTGAGCTCCGATGTTTGTTCAATAATGTCAACCCCGGATTAATAAACCATGGTTTTATTAATTGGGGGGGTATTCCCCCAATAGTCATGATTTGATACTTAAATGGTACCTTCCCAATTAAACAGCCTAGGCAGCCTAGGGGTTTATTAATCCAGGGTTGACATTACTGGACATGGTTTCCCTCAAAGATTGTTCCTTCTGGTGTTTGAGGGGATGATATAAATCTGCAAGTGATGGCAGTCAATTTCTGATGATCTTTGCACCCCGAATCCAAAGGCTGAGGCCCTGGCGTAGAGATATGCTGGGTAATAATAGTATCGATATCCTGGCACTGAGAACACTGAGCGCCAGTTCACCCTGCTCTTGGTATCTGAATTGGCAATAAGACTTTAGAAAAAACTGCTGAGAGCTAAGAAGAAAAAACCATTAACCGTCCATTAACCATTAACCACCATTAACCACCATTAACCACCATTAACCACCATTAACCATTCTTTATGTTAGCATTCAGAAGACGAAATTACTTTGTCTAACAAAGAGGTACCCCTAATGCTGCAAAGCACAAGCCGTGTGAAAATAGCGATGTAGCAAGTGGAAGGTTTTACATGGAGATTAAAAGTAGGTGAAAATGGCTGATTTAACCAACCAAAATGACGGTACAACAGTACAACAGGGATATATGTATATATAATGGGGATAGAATGGAACATTAGTGATATATAAATAGAATATTGATGAGTTACCCACTGGTAATCACTACCATAGCAAGGAAAACTACCATTTTGAATACGTAAATCATCGAAGTGAATGGGCCATCTATACCATAGCTAAGTGAATTACAAACATCGAGATGATTTATGCCCTCTTAGTCTAAACTGGCTTGCAAAGGAAAAGCCGTACTTGTTTCGTACGATGATCTTGGTGTGGTCCCACAATTTTGGCTGGGTAGTATCGCACAAGTGCATCTCTTGTTGCTTGGGCAGTAACCTGCAGGAACCTATCCCAATCCCCCAGCCAGTCTCTGAATCCACCACCCTCGTAGTAGAAGTCGCTGCTCATCTCAACCAAGTTGCTGCCTTCAGAAGGTACTGAAAGTGAAAGTTGCAGCCATCAGGGGCATCAAATTGGGTGGGACATTTCAGGGACCGCAATTTGGCCATCATTGGGGGGTTGTACAGAGTTGGTAATGAATAATAAATCCAAGGAAGTATCCTCTTGTGAATCCAAGGTTTCTGAAAGCCAACAGGCATCAGGATCATGGTCCGTTTACTGAACCATCTACTTACTTTAAAGGTATCATTCCGGAGACAAAAATCTTTAACACGATTCGTCTAAACCTGAAGCCATTTCGGTAGTCTGCTTGAACTTGGCTCCCCTGCGATCAGATCCCAAGTCAAAATTAGCAAAGGTGGCAATGGCAAAGAGCGACATGGCGAAAGAAAGGCCTTGGGGGGGCAACACAGCCAAACCAATCATCTGTGAAAACTGGGGGATACAGCACCGGCATCCCAAGGGGCCACAGAAAAACCCGACGGCAGGATGTTTAGACGATTCACCTCTTGAAACTGGTGATGTTTTCTACCTCTCAAATCCAACGATCAGAGAGGATGGTGAAAAAAAGCCACATGCCATGGCTGCCATGGTTCTGATCATCTTTACAAACCAATTGGATCCAATTGGTTTGATACTTCCAACCATATTTTCTCAGTTTCCCCGTCTGGGACTCCCTGCTGTGCCACAAAGAGGAGCAGGTTGGGAAAGCTGCACTAACCGGCAGACGCTGAGGCTGCCATGAACAGATTCCCCCGGGGTCCATGGCGCAGTTGGAATATTTAAACATGGACCGCAACCATTTCGTGGCTTCTCACTGGGGATTCCGAAAACAATGGGTATCAATACTAGAATGATCTAAAGATGATTTCGGGCTACCACCATTTTAGGTGGATCCTTTTTTGAGTAAAAGATAGGTTTAACCCTAGTTAGTCAAGGCTCAAAAATCATCCACCAGGTCGATTAACCACATGTTGATTCATTAGGGGGGTCCCCGGAGTGATGAAATCTGCCACTAAACTGGTACATCCCCAATCAAACAGCCCAGGCGTGAATAAAAAATCCAGGGCAGCCAACGAGAAAAACCTTAAAATTCTTACAATAGCATTTGGGGTTTCCATTGAGGTAGAAATCATCTGAAAAAACACAAAAAAAAAAACTGTTCTTGGGAACCGTGTTCCCTGAGGTTCACCATTCTTTGCCAAACAGACTGTGGTTCCCATATCAATTTCTGGCTCCCAAGGATGGGATCCAGGATGGAAGCCCAGCTGCTTGATGGATTGGTGAGAGAATCTACAGGAAACCATGGGTTTTTCCCATTGTAAAAAAATGTGTGTCCTGAAAATTGTCCCTTGAACCATTTCCTTGATAGTAATACTGATGATGATGATGATGATGATGATGATGTTGGTGATGATGATGATGGTGGTGATGATGATGATGATGACGATGACGATGATGATGATGATAAAATACCAATAAGGATAACGATGGGGATAACAATAGCGATGATGATGACAATAACGACAATGCTGATGATAGTAGTACTACTAACAGCTAAATGATAATTATAAGGATAGTAATGTTAAATGTTAATAACAATTATATAATGGTAATGGTGATAATACTGGGAAAGCAATATATAATAAGCACGGTTTTGGCCCATCACTGTATGAGTATGGATGGTGTGGATTGCTTTTCCGACACGCTCAGGGCCTCGAGCTTCGATTCCTTACAAATGTCATCGTCTTGTTTCTCTATCCGATGCGTGGGATGCCCTAGCATACCAACTCGTACCAAACTTGTGACAAGTTTGATGCCTGATCCTTGTTCGTTTGTGAAGAAGAACTTCCAAGTTAGGTTAAGCACAATGGAGAAATGTAACCAAGGTTCGTGGATAAGGGCCTTGGGAATCTTGTCTTGAGACAAGGTGTTCAGTCAAGCCAGAGGAGTACAAAGGGTCAATTCCTGGACGTCGCCCCTTTTCTTCCGCATCCTGCAAATGATCCAGCCCCAAGTCTGCTAAGAGTTTTTCGGCCTGTTGCGTGTCCATGGCCATTCGCAAGTACCGCACCATCTGACTTGTGGGGCGAATGTCTGCAGCCACCAGTTCTCGGAAGGTCTTTTCAGCTTTGATGCTGCGACTTCCACGCTTCCTCGCATACGCGAAGAGCAGACACGCGTAGAATTCCGGTCCACGACCTGCTAAGGGGCCAACGGCTTTGTGGTACCCCAAGTGGACGACTAGAACCAACACAAGCTGAATTAAAGCAACAAAATGAAGAATAACAAAACTGGTGACAGAACCTAACCTTGGCTAACTTGCAAATAATTTTTATGATGTGCACTGAAAACTCACCAAAAACCTCCAAAAAACCCTCCGAGACGAACCGTGCATACTCCACTTAGGAGGCGATAGGGAATCTAGGGCACCTCCTAAGCGCCTCCCTTGAAAAATCAGATCCTCAGCTTGCTGCACATCATTCTGCATGGCATAGGCGTTGGCCAGGGCCAAATATGACATCGCATCGGGGGACACCTGACCACCCATCATTTCCCAGCACGAAAACATGTCCACCTTTCTTTAAAATAAAAAAAACTGCACATTCCTATCCTTCTGGTTTAAAGGATCGACAGTCGTAACCTTCAAGAAGTACTGTCAACTATCCCTTTGGCTTTCGACGACACCACATTTTCCAAACAGAAATCTCCCATGGTTTTCCTAGGTTACCATGCCATTCTTTTCCCACACACCATTTTTAATGGCAGGAAGCCCCCATTTTCCAATTGAGCCATTAAACTTATCCCTGTCCCATCTCATTACACTAGTTGGTTGATAGGTTTCCCTATTATGGATTATCATTGTCCCCAATATGAAGTAGTGTAACTCCCAACAAATTCACCCATCAACCAAGCTACCTTTAATGGCTCAATTGGCATTTTTCATCCCCCGCCTGCAGCTCCTGCATCTCGCCGAAGAGTCGTTTCACCTCCTCAGGCCGCTCGGGGGTCTCTGCCAGGTAGGCGCGCAGCACCGCATTGTACATCCCACAGCCCAGCTCCACGCCGCTGGCCTTGGCTTCCGCCAGGCAGCGTTCTGCGACCTCGCCGCCTGGGAAGTGATTGGAATCGCCGCCTAAATTCGTCGTGTAATTCTTGCGATCACAAAGAATATATGCTATACTATAAGGTCGCAAACATTGGATTGCAACAATTTTTTTGGAAGCTATTAAAATGGAACTGCTACAACAAATGTCAAAAAGGTATTGCTGTAATCTATTAAAAGCCAACAATACTACAACCAGCAAAAAAGATATGCAATAAAAATCCGCTGTAGCTTACAACAATGATGGGTTATCTGGGCCAGTGACATCTCAAGGTCATCTATTTCCTGCGCCAGGGATGTTCATCCCGCATACACAGATTGAAGTATAACTTCCAGGGGGCTACAAACAATGACAAAATCCATAAGCTGTTGTTTTCGAAAGTCAAGAAAAAAAACAAGTATCACTGTGGGTAAAATATGTGTGCCCTTGTGAAAACATGGTATTGTATGTTGAATTCGTCATCCATCCCGCAATTGCAATCCTTGTATATAATGGGCCTATATATGCCTACAAAGGGATTGATGACTATCCCCCCGTTTGGGAAAATCAGCCAAAATTTTAACCATGGCACATGTGAATGCAGGATCTTCTATGAATCAAGGCCCCAAAAGCTAGTTTTCAATGGACCGGGCCTTGGCGCCCGGCCGCCTTGATCATCCAGAGATAGCTGAAGCCATCGGGTGCTACGGCCGCCTGCCTCATCCTCTCCAAGACTTTCCGCGCTTCTGAGAGGCTGCCGACCACCGCACAGGCACCCAGGAGGTTGTTGAAGGAGATGATGTTGGGTCTCAACGATGCGCCGTAGATCTTCTCCAAGAACGCCTTATGAAATTGTGGAATTTTGAAACCTGCAAAAATTAAAAAAATGAGACAAAGAAAGGGAATTGCCACAGAGTGACGGCATTTCTTTTAACAAACATCCCAAGTTGGCAAATGGTTCTCATTCTGCAGGTCTTGTCATTATCGCAATGCTTCTTGATTTTATATCCATGTTTCTGGATGTTTGATTCTAACCAAAGAACCTCCTTTTTTGGGGGAAAGGAATTACCTCCACAAAGAAAAGGTGCCTTCCCCCATTCCCCCCCGCCACAGCCCCAACCTCAGCAGCTTGGAGATCCCCGGCAGAACCAGAGGCCTTCAACATGGCGTTGCACAGCGGCAAGGTGAGTGCAATCCCTTCCTGCTCAGCTTGGCGAAAGAAGCTGCTGGCCAACGAAGCAAAGGCGGAGGAGGCCAAGGCATTGATGATGATGCCATAAGTGACTTGGTCTGCTGGAAATCCTCCCAGTTTCATCTCCTTCAACCTGGCTTGAATCTGCTCACTTTGGCCCGACCGGGCCAAGAAACCTAGAAGCTCCTGATAGAGATGCTTCGTCACAATGCTCAAACCTTGGGATTCTTCCAAAGCATCCTGGAAGGCCCCTTCAACCTCCTGCAGTTTGCTGTCGCTGAGAGCAGAACCTCTGGATGTAGCGATCAAAGTTTCAAAGCGAAGCTTTGCACTCTGAGGCATTCCCTCGTCCTCCACCATACTCCTATCAATTGAAAACGTCCATGCCTCCTTTCACTTAACCATACCAGGGTAGTACCTGAAACATTCTTGAAGAGGTCACTGGGGATATGTTTTGCTGTTTTGCTGATACATGTACCACCCAATCTGGTTGCCTATCGATTGCGATCTTCCTGTCTTCCCAAAATCGCAAAAAACTATATTCTTCTGCGCAGCCATTGCGATTTCTAGTAAGTGAAATTCCTTTCTACCATTAGTTGGGTATTGCATTCCCATTTATAGAAAAAAACAAGCCATTCAAATACGTTTCATCAACTTTCACCCAGTCATATCCTCACTATTGGATCAGCTCCGAAAATCCTCCGTCGTAGGACTGGGATTCTGGATTCCCCCCTTAAGTTTTTCGTATTGTTGGTATATATCCCGCTCATATCCCTTAAATATTCCACTTGAGGCCGGAGGTACGAAAGCTCGCAGGACGGAACTGACGGAACGTTACATTTTTTTGTAACCCACGGGCCATAGGGGGATTGAACCCATGCCAGGGGGAGGGATTGAACCATTGAAAGTTTCTAGGAATTCAACGGTCCTGGTTCCTAGCTATTCCGAATGCTAAAGGAAGAGCAACTTCAGCTAGCACAAGCAAGCTAGCTGCTTGTGATGAAATATGTTCTTTTAATCATTGAACCCAATAATCATCCCCAATTACATCTATTGTTATTAAAAACCGGATATTTAATGGAATATTCATGGGATTTTACCAGTATTTTACCAGCCACCCTGGTAATCCCCGATGACCATCGGCTCCTGGCTCCTGCTGCGATCAAACTCTGCGTCACCTTGGGATGTTGTCGGATTGCTGGGTCCAACTTCGCCCGGGCAAACCTGCGGTCGGAGCAGTTGAAGAACACAATCATGTGCTCTCAATCCACATGATAAGTGAATAATCTATAGCTAATAATAATGATGATGATAATAACAATAAATCATCAATAGATGATAATGATAATGATAATGACAATGACAATGACAATGATAATGTCTTGATGATGAATTAGTCAGTAGTATAATAATTATCATCATTACTATAATTTACTATAGAAACATATATCAGTACTACAATTGTTACCATTCCTACTCATGTCCAATAATCATAGGTAGTCTATGGCTGGAGTACCACATTAGACTATATACTATAGAAGCAATCAATAATCAACAACAATGGTAACAATTAACCAACCACACTGAATTATAGTAGGACTTGTAGTATTACTATATAATCATTAATCAAACATTAAAATTGGGATTATAGTAGCACTATATACTCTGCAATCGAGTACAATATTGGTGTATTATAGTAATCACTAACGAACCCTAATAATCATAATAATCAACAACAATGATGTATAATCCTTACCAATTTAGATGCGTTTCCAAATATTTTGAAGGAAATAACAAAACAAACATAAAAATGAAATCGGTTTACCAAAAAAAACGTCATTCACGAACAATATTTCTTTGAAACATCTAGGATCAAATGTACGACAGCCACAACGATGCGGGCCCCATCGACCCGACGTTGCTCAGGTGGCAGCTCTCAGGGGACAAATTAAAAAATCCTATGGTGGATTATTGTCGTTGATCTTTGTGGTTGCGTATTATCATTGCTGACTATTATGGATATGTTGTTGTTGTTGTTGTTGTTGTTGTTGTTGACTATTGTGTTTTTTTTGACTACTATGATCGATTGTTATGGTTCTTGGTTATTGTGGCTGTTGATTATTGTGGTTGTTGATGGGTTCTGATGATATCACCCCCCAATCAACAAGCAGTCATTTGGTAAAACCAATGAAAACCCTAGTTTTGATGATATTGCCCCCAAATGTTCAAAGTTTGCATGATTGATTCATAGTTTTATCACATGATTTCTTTTGCAGTGTCACTACTTCAAATGTTTGATCCAAGAAACATTTACTAAAACAGTAGGTTTTTTCATTGGGTTTCTATAGGTTTTAACCATTTTTAACCCACGTTCCACATATTTCCATAGGTTGAAACAACCCCGGGCGTTTTTCCACCTTTGTAGCCACATTTCGGCACGGCAAAGGTCGCGCACGGAAGCGCTCGCGGCCACCAGCAGACCGAAGCTCAGTTCGTTGGGGACATCGCTGCGGTCCTTCCTGGCGAATGGATGGGTAGGCCCTGGTAGGATATCACCATCGAAATATTAGTGATGCCAGTGATATCCAGTGATATTAGTGATTAGAGGGGATATCACTGGCATCACCAAAAAAACACCTCTACTCAGTTGGATTTTGCAAACTCTGAATTGCGACCAACAACATCATGAATGAGTTTATTGTGTCTTGGTGTCGGCCAAGATACATTTAATGCGAAAGTATTTTTCTGGTGTTTTCTTCGTGTCCAAAATAAAGAATCGGCAGATTGATGATGTACCACGGAAAGCTTGAAGCATACCCCAATCATACCAGCAAAATAAAAGGGCGAAAACAGTGGCTAGGAAGTCAACAACCATATCGGCAATCAAAAGACCAAAAGAAACTACCAATGTGCCCAGAATCACTAGCCGCTGGAAAATCCGCTCGGCACCCAGGAAGTCTTCGGCTGCCACACACACGTCGAGCATGCGGTTGAAACGCTCAGTTTTTTCGTCAGCTTTGCGTTCGCGACGCAAACGAGCAGACAACGAAGCACTGACCACGTACCGTGAAGACGGTTTCCACCCGCAAACAGCGTAAAAACACGTCCGAAAACTCACACAGTTTGGGACAAACCGCATCGTTTGCGGTTGCACAGGGAGGCATGTTGGGCGATGTGTATGTATGCTGCCATGCTAATGACTGGAAGACTGTGTGAAATTAAAAAAAATGTTGTTTGGAACAATGGCAACTAACATTTGGAGGCATTCCTCCCCAAATGCAGATGTGACAAAATATGACAAACAATTAGATTTATTGAGCAAACGTCGGATTCAATGTTAATTGATGTTAATTGTTGTTGGCAATGAGTGTCAACCTGATCAATGTTGTTTTTTGACACTTCCACCGGAACGTTTGTCTCTTTCAAAATATACCATTTTGATTAGAGCAACATACTGCTTAATATCATTGACATTGATTGCAACCAAACATGTGTGGGTGTGTCTGACGGCGGTTCAAACCAATATGAAAAATGGATCATTCGTTGTTGTATTGCAAATTCAACTGTTCAAACTAATTAAATCCGCATTTTTTTGGCCCATCCAGATCAAAGGCATCACGACACTGTCCGTTTCAAAGGGCCCAAACAAGAAATGTCAACCCAGGTTAAACATCGGGAAAATTTGCTGATACATTCGCCGTAGCAAAACGATTTCACTGTTTGTCGCAAAATTTTACAGGACATTGCATGAAAACAGTGAATGTTTGTTGCTTTGCAAAATGAATGTTCATTCGATGGCACATGACAAATGACAATGAATTCATTCAAGATTCCGGCTGTGGTCTCAACGCAATGCTGCCCAACGGAAATGGACACATCCATTAAAAAAAAACATTCCAAATTTCGATTGGAATAAAGTCAAATGAAAAAAAAACTGTTAGGTTTTGGAAGGAACAAATGGTCCTGCATGGTTTTGCAAACAATCAAACACCGAGGCAGCGGTCTCCATAAATGGAAATGAAATTCGCAAAACTTGCATAAGTACTCACAGGGAAACATTGCAGTCCATTTTTTGCAGCCATGTTACCACCCAAATTTATTGCAAAAAGATGGCTGGTTAGTGGACCTCCACACGAGCGCATTGTTGTTGTTTTTGTCGTGTTCATTGTTTTTTCTCGAACCCGATTTCAACTGGTGACACTACTATAAAGAAATCGTTTTTTCTTGCCATCTATTCTTTGGACCCAAAGAAATATCTCAGATCATGTATGATTTGCAATCTGTTTTTCCACAATTTCAGTCCGGCCACGTTCGCACTCGCTCTCTTTTCCTATCGGGGGAACAACACGGTGCTGAAGGTTCGGGTTCTTCTAAAAGTTTCCGTGCACCACTTGGCTCTGTAGGTTGACCAGGAAGTTCTTCTTCGGAAGAAAAACAAGTTCAACCAAGCTGCCAGCATCAGTCATGGATCGGTTTTCATTCCCCCCGCTCCCTGCTCTAGGGATTGGGAAGGTGGGAGAAAAATTTGAAGAATGTTTTGATTTTTTTCTGTGAATCTAAGACGCACAAGACATAAATTAGAACATGAACGGAATGAGATGTTCACATGATCATGGAACTTTGATGTTCCCATGTGCCCCTCTGCTGGGGTCTATGAACCAAAATTGCACGGCCATTCAAAAAAGATTCGTTGCCAACGGTTGATTTTTTTCCACGAAGAACTCAGATGTTTTAATCCAGAATATACATCCAATCAAATATTCAAAGTCTTCTGTTTGAAAAAACAATTTGATCAGAAAAATTCAGGGTATTTTTTTGGGGGGTTCCTCAAGTTCTTTCAGAAACTAGTTCAAAGTTTTTGATTCCAAGAAAGTGCTATCCACTTCGTGTGAAGGTTCGGATTCCTTCAAAAGGTCTCTGTACACAACTTGGCTCTGTAGGTTGACCAGGAAATTTTTCTTCGGATAGAAGACAAAGTCAACCGAGCTGCCAGCATCTGTCATGGATCTGTTTCCATTCCCCCTTAAACCACCGGTTGTCTCGGAGGCGTGCAGCTTTCAAGATGCAATGCGTGAGGGCGTTCTGGCACGTGAACCCTGGCACAAATCGTGCGCTCCAAAATTCCGCCGCTTCTTAACCCTCAAATCTCGAGGGGGCATCTCCGGGGTTGCTCTTTCTGGGACCGGCTCAATCCGCCGAAAGGAGGGAGAGTGGACTTACATCGAATAGAAGGCTGTTACAAGGTCGTCGATGGAGGGGCTGTTGGACCGACCTTTCAACAGCCAAGTTGTTGTCAGCAAACAGCAAGACACGGTTTTTGGTTAATTCCTGCTTAAGTTTCAGAGGAACTTGGCATACCCAGAATAAAGAAACCATCCAATTTGTGACAACATCGGACCCGAGGCTTCTAAAAAACAAAAATCAAAGCCAAACAACTCAAAGTGCAAGAGGCTATCTCCATACAGGTCTTCCGGGGTCGATTGAAAAGGCAGTAAGTGACAAGCGCATCCTCTTATGGCAGAACTGCTCTAGGAAAACGGGCACGACGACATAGAGGTTGCGTCGTTTATAACAGAAGGGGGTGGGGGACCATGACCATCCTAAGGCTACCCCTGGTTTTACCACCCCATCTCCTTTTTCAGTGGTGTCCCTTCTTAGATTTCCCCCTGAAAGGAAGAAGAGAACATTTTCTGAAGACTATTCAAAGATCCATCGGCAGGCAGCCATTCAGTGGCACAAAAGTGAGATGAACTGTGCACGTTTCTTGTGCTGTCGATGCTGCATTGCCAAGGTTTAGACGCGAGGCAATGGTAGAAGCACAAATGTCAAGCCTCTAATTTCAAAGAGAAAAATGCGCACCTGGTAAGCAACTCGTTGGTGAGCAGCTCAAGGCATGCTGCTTCACCTGATGCGTCGAAGGTCCATGGGCCATCGGTCATGGTGACCCGGTACCAAAAAGTACTCATGTTCGTTTTGGTGAATGTACGCAAGCGCAGCAAGCACTGGGTCAGTAGACTTCCATAAGGAATTGTATCTCATGGCAATGAAGAATGTCAACTACAAATCTATACAGCTTACTGTGTGGGTACGCCCAATAGACCAAGCATGGTCAATGCTGCTGTGATGTTGATGAAAGACGTTTCCTTTTTTACACTCTATGTGCTGATTGGGCTCCAGGCACGCTCACTTGAAGCCATACACAAAGAAGCCATCAACAGGATCCAATTTTTTTTGTCAGGTGGCTCATACCCCCCTCCTGGCCAAGATCCGTCCTTTGAGCGACCTCTTGAACTCCCCTCAAGCGTCCCCTTAAGTTCCGCTCAAGCCGCGTCTTAAACCCTGCCTTAAGCCCCCCTTCACATCCCTTTGACGAAAAAGGGATGGACTTTCCCTCTTTGGAGTCTCAAAAGTATGTGTTTAGACCCAAAAATAAGATTAGACTTTTTGTCCCCGAAAATAAGATTACAAGGGAGGCCCCCAACTCCGTCTCCAAAAATCATATCAATTTCAGGTACCAAAAACGAACTCAAAACTAGTGTCTTGTCTTGGTCATGACCATCTTTCCCTTTCTCTTCTCTTGATGAAAGAGGCTCCGTGTTTACAAAGCCTGCAATCGAGGCGCTTCGAAGCTCGGCGAGGCCTGGCCGAGGCCACGCCTCGGACGCAAAACGTATTGGCACAAGGGCAAAGCGAGGCTTACGGGGACTCGAAACTATATAATACTGTTGTTGAAGTCCCAGCAAGGTTGAACTTGAAGTTGTCGGCAACTGTGCTGTCTTGCTAGAATTTTAGGCCGCAGCTGGCGCAGAGGGACGGCCTCAAGGCAAGCCTTGAGGCTTCAAGTTGCAGCAAAACAAAAAGTTTATAAGATGAAACAAAGTTGAAGGCAGGCCTCAATGCAAGTCTCGAACTCCAGTGTTGCGAGACCATGGAAATTAGAACAAAACCCCTCAGGGCAAGCTTCGAGGCAGGCTTTGAGGGCGGCCTCGAAGGCCTCAAGCCAATGGAAATTGAAGCAAAACAATATGACAAAGAAGGGACCCTTTTTTGGTCCTCAAAACGTAAGAAAAAGCAGGCGCGCAACAATGGACCTCCCCAGTTCAAGTTTCCACTCGCAGCTGTTGCTGGTCAAATCAGCTTCAACTTGAAATAAACGCTTTAAATATTTGACACAATGGAAGGGGCCAAAACTGGAGGGGCAGTCGTGTGGAAGGCAAGAGAATTAGATTTCAGATCATGGTATTGTGGAAGGCAAGGGGGGAAGTTTAAATAAAAGTTAGAATTTAGATCATGGCATTGTGGAAGGCAAGGAGGGGGAAGTTTAAATAAAGAGTTAAATTTTAGATCATGGCATTGTGGAAGGCAGGGGGATGAAATTGAAACAAAGAGTTGGAATTTAGATCATGGCATTGTGGAAGGCAAGCGGGGGGAAGTTTAAGTTAGATTTTAGACCATGGCATGGTGGAAGGCAAGGGGGAAATTTAAATAAAGAGTTGGAATTTAGATCAGGCATTGTGGAAGGCAAGGGGGGAACTGAAGAGTTCGATTTTAGATCATGCCATTGTGGAAGGCAAGAGTGGAACTATAAATAAAGAATTAGATTTTAGATCATGGCATTGTGGAAGGCAAGGGAGGGGAAAGTTCATAAAAAGTCAGATTTTAGATCAAAGTTTTAAAATAAAGAGTTAGATTTTAGACCATGGCATTGTGGAAGGCAAGGGGGGGAAGTGTAAATAAAGAGTTGGAATTTAGATCCTGGCATTGTGGAAGGCGAGCGGGAGGAAGTTTAAATAAAGAGTTAGATTTTGCATCATGGCATTGTGGAAGGCAGGGGGGGAAGTTCAAATAAAGAGTTGGAATTTAGATCATGGCATTGTGGAAGGCAAGGGGGGGAATTTGAAATAAAGAGTTAGAATTTAGATCATGGCATTGTGGAAGGCAAGGAGGGAAGTTTAAATAAAGAGTTAGATTTTAGATCATGGCATTGTGGAAGGCAGGGGGATGAAATTTAAACAAAGAGTTGGAATTTAGATCATGGCATTGTGGAAGGCAAGCGGGGGGAAGTTTAAGTTAGATTTTAGACCATGGCATGGTGGAAGGCAGGGGGGAAATTTTGAAGAGTTCGATTTTAGATCATGCCATTGTGGAAGGCAAGAGTGGAACTATAAATAAACAGTAGATTTTAGATCATGGCATTGTGGAAGGCAAGGGGGGAAGTTTAAATAAAGACTTCGATTTTAGATCATGGCATTGTGGAAGGCAAGGGGGGGAAAATTTAAATAAAGAGTTAGAATTTAGATCATGGCACTGTGGAAGGCAAGAAGGGGGTGGAAGTTTAAATAAAGAGTTAGATCATGCCTTCATGCCTTCGACGAACGTACCTTAAGGCGGCTTCGAAGCCTTCGAAGGTACCTTAAGGGGTCTTCGCCGAAGACTTCGAAGGTACCTCAAGCCTTTGCCGAAGGGGGGACGGAGGGGGAGGGGGGGGGGTGAACGAGGAACCGAAGCCCTTAAGCTACCTTAAGGGGCCTTAAGGTACCTTAAGGGGCTTCGAAGGCTTCGAAGGTATCTTAAGGGGGCTTCGAAGCCTTCGAAGGTACCTTAAGGGTGCTTCGACGAAGGGAACCTTGAGCCTTTGCCGAAGGAAGGGGGGGAGGGGGGGGGGGGAACGAGGAACCGAAGCCCCCTTAAGGTACCTTAAGGGGGCTTCGAAGGCTTCGAAGGTATCTTAAGGGGGCTTCGAAGCCTTCGAAGGGGGCTTCGACGAAGGCACCTTAAGGGGTCTTCGCCGAAGACTTCGAAGGTATCTTAAGCGGGCTTGGACGAATTCTTCGAAGCCCCCTTAAGGGACCTTCAAAGCCTCCAAGCCTCCTCAAGGTACCTTAAGGTGGCTTCGAGCGTTGAAGCCTTGGCTGAAGCCTTTGAAGGTACTTAAGGGAGCTTCGAAGGCTTCGAAGGCACCTTAAGGGGGCTTCGAAGCCTTCCTCAACGGACCTTCAAATTCAATTTCTCAAGCTCCCCCCTT
Organism: Cladocopium goreaui; assembly: GCA_947184155.2. Classification (NCBI taxonomy): domain Eukaryota; class Dinophyceae; order Suessiales; family Symbiodiniaceae; genus Cladocopium; species Cladocopium goreaui. Next base: position 394,753 of record CAMXCT020006446.1, read on the forward strand.
AAGGTACCTTCCTGAAGGGCCTCTCACCGACTGCCTGGGGGCAGTCGTGTGGAAGGCAAGAGAATTAGATTTCAGATCATGGTATTGTGGAAGGCAAGGGGGAAAGTTTAAATAAAAGTTAGAATTTAGATCATGGCATTGTCGAAGGCAAGGAGGGGGAAGTTTAAATAAAGAGTTAGATTTTAGATCATGGCATTGTGGAAGGCAGGGGGATGAAATTGAAACAAAGAGTTGGAATTTAGATCATGGCATTGTGGAAGGCAAGCGGGCGGAAGTTTAAGCTAGATTTTAGACCATGGCATGGTGGAAGGCAAGGGGGAAATTTTGAAGAGTTGGAATTTAGATCAGGCATTGTGGAAGGCAAGGGGGGAACTGAAGAGTTCGATTTTAGATCATGCCATTGTGGAAGGCAAGAGTGGAACTATAAATAAAGAATTAGATTTTAGATCATGGCATTGTGGAAGGCAAGGGAGGGGAAAGTTCATAAAAAGTCAGATTTTAGATCAAAGTTTTAAAATAAAGAGTTAGATTTTAGACCATGGCATTGTGGAAGGCAAGGGGGGGAAGTGTAAATAAAGAGTTGGAATTTAGATCCTGGCATTGTGGAAGGCGAGCGGGAGGAAGTTTAAATAAAGAGTTTGATTTTGCATCATGGCATTGTGGAAGGCAGGGGGGGAAGTTCAAATAAAGAGTTGGAATTTAGATCATGGCATTGTGGAAGGCAAGGGGGGAAGTTGAAATAAAGAGTTAGAATTTAGATCATGGCATTGTGGAAGGCAAGGAGGGAAGTTTAAATAAAGAGTTAGATTCTAGATCATGGCATTGTGGAAGGCAGGGGGATGAAATTGAAACAAAGAGTTGGAATTTAGATCATGGCATTGTGGAAGGCAAGCGGGGGGAAGTTTAAGTTAGATTTTAGACCATGGCATGGTGGAAGGCAGGGGGGAAATTTTGAAGAGTTCGATTTTAGATCATGCCATTGTGGAAGGCAAGAGTGGAACTATAAATAAACAGTAGATTTTAGATCATGGCATTGTGGAAGGCAAGGGGGGAAGTTTAAATAAAGACTTCGATTTTAGATCATGGCATTGTGGAAGGCAAGGGGGGGAAAATTTAAATAAAGAGTTAGAATTTAGATCATGGCACTGTGGAAGGCAAGAAGGGGGTGGAAGTTTAAATAAAGAGTTAGATCATGCCTTCGACGAACGTACCTTAAGGCGGCTTCGAAGCCTTCGAAGGTACCTTAAGGGGTCTTCGCGGAAGACTTCGAGGTACCTCAAGCCTTTGCCGAAGGGGGACGGAGGGGGAGGGGGGTGAACGAGGAACCGAAGCCCTTAAGGTACCTTAAGAGGGCCTTAAGGTACCTTAAGGGGCCTTCGAAGGCTTAGAAGGTATCTTAACGGGGGTACCTTAAGGGGGCTTCGACGAAGGCACCTTAAGGGGTCTTCGCCGAAGACTTCGAAGGTATCTTAAGCGGGCTTGGACGAATTCTTCGAAGCCCCCTTAAGGGACCTTCAAAGCCTCCAAGCCTCCTCAAGGTACCTTAAGGTGGCTTCGAGCGTTGAAGCCTTGGCTGAAGCCTTTGAAGGTACTTTAAGGAGCTTCGAAGGCTTCGAAGGCACCTTAAGGGGGCTTCGAAGCCTTCCTCAACGAACCTTCAAATTTAATTTCTCAAGCTCCCCCTTTAAGGTACCTTCCTGAAGGGCCTCTCACCGACTACCTGAAACTGGACCCTCTAGGGGGGACCACTTTTTATTTTAAAGGGGTCCACTTTCTGATCCCTTTTCAAACACGTTTCCTTTGTACAGGGGTCCAAAACTAGACCCTCAACAGATTGAATCCGGTACCTCCTTAGATCCTTAAAGGTCCGGTTTTTAAGCCCACCTAAGCACCTTCTTCAGCCCCTGTTCCAGTGTAGAAACGCATCAAACCAACACCGAGTTGGCAATAAAAGCGGAACAAGGGAGGCCCCCAACTCTATCTCCAAAAATGACATCAATTTCAGGTACCAAAAACGAACCCAAAATGTCTTGTCTTAATTTTTTTTTCCCGTCCAACGCCAGATGGCTCTCGTCCGTTTATCAAGCCGGAAAGACAATTGCGGCAACATTAGTCATAATGATAATGTGATGAAAAGAGAACTGAATTGGATCGATACACAATCCATTGAGCTGTCACCGTGTAAGACAAAAAAGCAAACACCAAAAACCCGAAAACAAACAAAACTAGTGTCTTGTCTTGGTCATGACCATCTTCTTTCCCTTTCTGTTCTTGATGAAAGAGGCTCCGCGCACTGCTTCTACAAGACGGAACGGAGAACTTTTTGCCACCTGGTTGTACAGACTTGGCTTTTCATTGTTTTCTTTGTGTGCAGAGCAAGAAAAGGCCGAGGGGGCTCAATCCGGGCGTTCCAGCTGCTGACAGCTGAAACAAAGGTGAAAGAGCAATTAAGGGGATGTGAATAACTTGGCTCAGATGTGGTCAGAGTGAACCCACCAGTCCAGGCGCCGCAAGACAGATTACGTTTTTCGCGCTGCAGCGCGATGCCCCAAGGAGACGCATTCCATAGAGCTGCCATCACCTGTGTCAACTCGCGCAGGCTTCCCAAGTGCTTAGATGCTGGCATTTCCGCTTCATAGTCCGTGGTCTGCTGCCATCTGTCACGGATGCCTCATGCCCGAAGTGACTGGCAATATCGAACGCAGCTGGACCATAGCCATGGCAAGTGCTAGGGAGCCAGACATGGTCTAGCCGGTGACCACCACTACAGGGGTTGCTCCCCATCTTCCAAATTTTCTGCCGCTTGACCCGATCGCCGCCACAGACAAACGCGTGACACTGTCGAGACTTGCATTGCGTTGGACGACAAAAAAAATCGTGAACAAAATCTGGTCTCGCGAACACCGAAGCTCATTGAACCACTTTCTTTGTTGTGGTGGAATCTTCTGGAGGTCAATTTTTGCGCGCCTTTTCTCTCGCGTTTTGAGACTTGCATTGAGGCATGCCTCCAACTTGTTTCATTCCAAAAACTTTTGTTGTTTTTGCTGCAATTTCAAGAACCTTAAGGCCTCGAGGCTTGCGTTAAGACCGCCTCTTTGCGCCAGCTGCCCTTGAATTCTTGCAAGTTTGGCTGGTGCTCGATTTCTTCCTTTTTGCACACTTCTCGCTTCTCTCACTGTCAGGACCGAGCCTTAGAGCGAGGATTGTCCAACTATGTCCGACATTCGGCGCTTATGGGCGCCGTGTTGGGCAAAGAAGATAACAGTAGTCACAATTGATATTTCTCAGTGTAATCTAGCATGTAGAAGGCGACCGCATGGTGGAATGGTTAACCTGGGCGGATTGCCTACCTTATGCAGGGCCGGAGGTAAGCTTCGCATGATCACTTGGTCCTCCCAAACCTCCCCTTCCTACTGCAGTTCGCCGGACATATGAACTATAGTCCTCAGAGAGTAGTCAGTGCCCTCAACGCCCACTGCGCCTGAAACATCTTGGCTTCAAAGGAACACTAACCTCTGTCGTTATAAGGTCCCTGCTGTTCCTAAGGGCCTTGAGTAATGGTGTGGGTTTAAACTACTCTTTCAATGTAATCTCACTCAGCTGGCTCACAATACGAGTAACGCAGCCCCTACTCACAATATATAGTAGGCCATCTCAACTGAATGTTTCTAAATCCCTGCTGACAACACTCCCCAGCGCTCTTTCCCTTCAGCATACGCGAGCCTAATGAGCACACGCCCACCCGGCCCCGGCCCAGGAATGGGTATATCACTGTGCACACACCTGCCTGCCCCACGCAGATAACCAACGACACCCATTTTACCCCGAACACATCCACGGACGATGACCCTGCTCCTCTATCCCTCGACCGTTTTCATTGTTGATGCCACTTGTTGCCTTGTCATGCAACCCACACTACTACTGTCGACTGTACCTTCACCTTTTTCCCATCTTTCTTCTCCCCAACACATGTCTCACACGCTAACACAGCAACATCGGTTTTACTTCAATACAACCGTCCTTACCATGTTGCAACACTCCACTGCACAAACTGCTCAAACTTAAGATCCGGGTCGTATTTCTGGTGTTCTGTCGTCTGATCCAAGTCTTTGTAGTCGTACGTTGTCAGCAGCCTGTGGCTCAAATTTGTGTGGTGGATACCTGCACCTGCAAAGTCAGTGTTGCACAGGGTTCACCTTTTTTTGCCTGATCTGTTTTGCGCTGGTGCCGACGCGGGGTTCCCGTCGTTTGGCTACTGAAACTCAATTACGACTGACGGCCATCCCCATGCACTGCGCAAGCACCGCAATCGCCAGAGTTAGTGCAACCACTGCAGGGTACCTGTTGCTGGTATGCTGAAACAGACACCCTGTCCATCTGGCCCAATCGCAGTCGAAGATGCACGATTAAAAGACATATCGACCGGGATGAACTGAAACATGCAAGATGCCAGTGATGTCCGCTTCCTTGCAGTTAGTGGCACGCTCTGGGTTGGAGATTGCCGAACAACGTATGACTTCACGCTGGTAGAATACCATTTGCACATTGACGAAGTATCATGGACAATTTTTCTACCCTCAATAATGCCCTTAAGCAAGAGTTTGCGCCAGAGTTCTGGGATATTGTCAACTATAGCCAGAAAGAGCGGTGGGGATTCCTGGAAATACCCTGGGATGGGAAAGCTCACGAAGTCGCTCCACCGTATACTCAAATTCGTTTGTTCATTTTCAATGACTTCGCCCACACCATGAGGGTTGTGAGACCTTTCGTGTGGAAGGACACCTACCTCAAGGTTCATCCGAATGGGGCAGCGGTGTTCACTGAGCAGAAGAAATTGGCCTTCCTGCTTCCTTTGATTATAGAGGCCCATGCCTTACTCCCGCCTACCCCACTCTTTTGGGTGAATGATGACCAAACCATCCCGTTGCGGAGGACAACCTTGTGGTTGCATGAGCATACAATACAGTGGCTATCTGAGACAGGAGAGGCGTACCCACCTGAACTGCGAAATGAGATTCAGCCGCGCCTTGATGAGCTTAAACCTTCCCAGCCCGCCAAGAGGTTGCAGCCGCCGACACCGCCGAAACCAAACAGATGGCAGGAACGACTCCAAGAAAAACAGAACATGCAAGCACCTCAAGAACCTACTCCGCAGGACCCGAAGGGAACCCAGACAACTCCGCAGCAGGTCGCTGATCATGAAAGGCAGTATGGAATTGCAAGCAGCTTTTGCCCAAATGAGACAACGAACGATTGCAGAAAGCCGACCAACACATTCCACACAGTCCCAAACATCAGCTAGCTTGCCGGCCGCAAGCCCGCTTACTACAGGGGAAGCCAACACTACCTTGCCATCTAAATCTAGTACGAATGCAGCGACAGAGGCTCCAGCTCAACCAGGTAGCCATCGGCCCCCTAAGGTCAGTGCACACTCGCTAGCCAACCAGCAACCAGTGCCACCATCACCGCCAGCCACACACGAACCAGAGACGGATACCCCGGGTACCGGTGCGTTATCCACACATTCCCCTCATCCCGCAACACAAATCGGAGCTGAACAGCAGCCGCTTCCGAAGCATGAACAACCTAGTGTCGACAAGGAGATACCGGCAGAAAGATCTACGCCTGTCGACACACCAACCGAATCGCCAGACACGCTAGCCACTGACACCGTTGTTGCTAGTAGCCCTGAACCTGCCTGTGAACCCGTTCAGGAGGCTGACCTCTTTGCGGCGGATATCCCCACACTGCAGAATTGGCAGAGGGTAGCCAGTGAGAATGTGGAAGTACTCACCACGCGACTAGCTAGAGCCCGTGAGAACCTGTGGCGTATCACGAAACGCCTCAAGACAATGCAAGATGGCCAAGAACCAGACACTCCTCTGGCTTCCCCGATCGTGGACATCGAAATGGAAATCATTGATTGAGTGAACCGACAGCCAGCTAGCACAGGGTACATATGGCTGCTCTGAGCTCACCCGATCAGTGCCGGCTTATTTTGTCGCCATACTCCACAGTTGCGCCAAGAGAAAAGCAGTTGAGTGCCAGGGTGTTACCCCCCAAAACTTTTTGGGCATTTAGGGGCTTACCAGATCAATTATGACCCCCCTAAGATTAGCGTAAGGGGTTTTCTGCTTGTGTATTTTAATTGTTCGGTCTCGTCAGGTCTTTGTCCCATGTCCTTCCTTCTCGGGTCATTCGAATCCTGCTTTCGTCTGTGCTGATTGCATTGTAAGTGCGGAATGCTCCCAACATCTGTCATTGTGTAACTTTGTTCTCACTGCAGCTTTTGCGGCTCTACTAGTTTTTTTTAGCTAGGTCAGCCATAAGCAACACAATTCGCACCTCAAGGCGATAGATAAGCTTCGAAGGGTTGCCCCCCCATTTTTGAACTCCACTTGGACCGTCTTTGCAACGAGAACCCCCGACACCGGGTACCGGTTGTTCGGGGTTTCCCTAGCTTAGCTGATCCATTGGTAACATTTGAACCCTACCGCCTTGATAGTCTCTCACAGCACTCGTCGTACAACAGAAGCCTGACACCGGGTACCGGTTGTTCAGGGTTACGCCCACGCCAGGATGATACAACAGCTAATGACTGAAAATCGGTTCATTTCCTTGGCGCCTGATGACTCTGACGACTCGGATACAGACATGGAGCCAACAGAGCCATGCGTCACAGAAAAACCCCGTGAGGATGCGTCAGCTGACAGTGACGACACGGTCTACTTCGATGCCTGGGAGGCTGATGATGACACTCCCTACTTCCAACAAGGAGCTGAGCTTCCCCCACGAGAAGAGTGGGAAATTGCCGCGCCTATTGACTTCTCCGACGTCCAGGGCACCCTGCAGATAAGTCACCAACTGGACGCACTCTTCCTATCGGAGAAAGAGATTGAAACTCCGCTTGGTATGGATGACACTAAGCAGAATTGGAAGTGGGCAGACGTAGGCTCTCGTCGAATGCCCCGATCACCCCTGACATACCCGACGGTGATGGTGGACGACGAGAATGGAATCCACCGACCCGCAGCCAGCCAGGTCCATCACAGGACGCTCTTTCAGAGGATTGTGGACAACCTCTCATGGGTATCGCAGTATGACACTGTCTATGTCTTCGTGGACAACCGTATGCTATCAGGAACCAATCCTCCTGAGTACTGGCAGTATTTAGCACCATGGATCAAAGGCAGATGTGAAGTCACTGGACCTTACCGAGAGAAAACAACTGCTATCCACATTCCCATCAACTCCAACACAGGTTTGCATCAGGTCCATTATACTTGGGCTGGCGCTGCGGTCCTTGAAGCTCTGTGCCTAGTCTTCCCCACGGTAAACTTTGCACTTACGGACTCGGATTGTGTGCCCACCTCGCTCTTTGAAGTAGCCGAACTGGTCAATCTCATGACAGATAAAGCGAGCAGAGCCGAGGCAATGCAGCACTACACTATGGCCAGTTCCAGTCAATGCCCGCCGGCAGTCCTGCTCACGACTGAAGCTAAAGCGGAACTCAACGCTGGGTTGATCATAGTTACAGGACATGCTCCAACTCACACGGCAGATGTCGACATGGACCAAGAAACCCCGGATGCCAGCATGCCACCAGTTGATGCCGCCGGCTCCGATGCGAGTGATGCGCGTGCCCCTAAAGCAAGACGTATTGTCCATCCAGCCAACAGCAGATCGGCGGACGAATGGGTCATCGCACTTTGCAACAGCCGAGCCAATTTCCTGGCCACCACAGCGGTACCAGAAGACCCTGCGGAAGCGATAAGAGGCGGACTAGTTCTTACCCCCTTACTCGGATGTAAGGCCAAGACCCCACTAGACTGGACACATGCCTGGGCAATGCTAGGGGAATGGGCCGGAATTATTGCCTTCCCTATCCCCGAGCAAGGAGAATGGCCGCGTCACGGAGATGGTCGATACTTACGGCCAGACTTTGTCCAGCGAACCCCGCCCTTCCTCACACGGGCCCGTCCCATCTTCGAGCAGGGACCGCTCTCCCCTATGTCGGTCTTCCCGGCCTACTTTCCCATCCTCTGCCTCCCAGGGGACAAGTTATTCCAAAGTAAAGAGTTAGACGATGGGTACGGCCTTCCACCCGTTGTACATGCCTTCCATGGGAGCAAGGTTGGCCTAGGACAGAAGCTCCAACAGTGGCAAAGTAAAGGGCTGCAACCACTTGCCGTTTCGCTCATAGGAGTTCACGAAGCACCGCCATTATGGACACACCCCACAAGCTGCGATTTCGTCAGAGGAAGTAAACTGGTAGCAAAACCGCAAGTTGCACAACAGCGCAGCCTTACCAAGACGCAAGCATTGCTACTCCAAAGCCTTTGGACGCCAGTAGATGTCCCTAATTACAACAACAACCACACATCCTGGCCCCAGACCTGCCAAACCGCCCACGTACTCTGCGGACAGCAAGCCAGCCTCCAACTGCCCACCGCCCAGATCCTCCCTCTTCTCGAGGCACTGCAAAAACGGCTGGGAATTGACCCTCAGAGCTGGCCATTAATGAAGTTCTTGCTAGCCATGCTGACCCTCAATACACTGAGTGGAAGATCATTATCATGGATTACACTGCCTGGCAACTCAATCCCGCTGACCCAGGGTCTCTGGATGTTCAGACCTGCTACTGCATATTGCCATGTTCCCAATTGGCGTCCACACCTGGTGCCATGTTCTCGGAGTGCCGGACGCCTACCAACTGCAAGCACAGATCATCAGCCGTGCCATGAAACTCCTCGTTTCTGGAAACCACCATGGTTAGGGTGCAAGCACGGCACGACTCATTACCAAACTGCTTGTTGCGCACCCATTGGTCGGAGTGTGCCTGCCCCTGAAATTCGTCCTGCGGAATATCTTAAGTTAACAGGCCACATGGTAGGCTCCCTATTCATTCGAGGGCACAGTGCAGGCTCCTATCAGGCATAGTATGGGAGACCATTCTTGCAGAGTTCCCAGATATTGAAGGCAAAACAGTGTTAGCAGCCATTACTCTGCCGCCATCGCTCCTGACGACACCCAGATTGTCCCATAATAGACAGGTACAATGCAGACGACCGACTTTGCGTCTGAAACCGGTCCAACCAGAACATGAGGATGCTCCAACACCAGGGGTTTACAATCACACATATCACAGGGTGGCGAGCGTACCTGGGTACTGTTCAACACAACTAGCCGCACTGGACACGAGTCACCCTTCTACAGGGACGACAGGACCTAGCCAAGTTGGAAAGTTCCCCAGGGGTGCTTCTCTTTGAAGTTCACTCACAAGCCCCGCTGCGTTTGATATCATGGTGCAGTTTTGAGCTCCCACAGGCAGCTAAGCGCCTTCTACGATGGTTAGCAGTGATGTGCGAGGCGCCAGAGACCACAACTCAAGCACTGGTCAGCCATATTGCCCTACGATAATTGGAGAGTTAAAGGAGGACAAGATGCTTTCGCGTTCCGACACCCGAGCCCAGGTCAAACGGATGTCTACCACCTTCTGGCAAGTGAAGCACATCATCAAGGTTGCCTCACAGGCACTAGGAGGCTTGTTGCAATGGTAGGAGCCATAGATGCTCCAGCGAGCGACATTAGAAAGCTTCAAATCCTCTTTGGGCTGGTCCTTGCTGTCACGCCACGCTCATCCAAAAATAAAAACGAACTACCTGCCACCCGCATACACAGGCAGTGCAACCCCAGAGCCATCGAAGTAGCTTTTCTCTCAATGCCAGCCATCAATTTCTTTGCCAGAACAACTCCCAGTACTTCAAGACTGGTATCTTGCCTCTGGCCAGAGCCTGGAACCCATAGATGCCACAGTCAGGGATGACAAACCCACTCCCAGGCACCTTTTTCCTCCATACTATGTGGATGTTTGGATGCACCAAGCCCACCAGCGAGGTGACTGCTGTTGCGCAGACTTCGCGCTGTAGGTACCACCTTGGCCCAGGCATCTACAACGTCCAAACAGCAGTTGAGGATGGATTGCAACAAACGATCACATTTGTTGCATTTGTGCGGCAATTGGTGCGCCTCGTCCTCATTCCATGTCATGTAGAGGGAGAACCCCATCAGTGGACCCGCACAACGGCACTTTCCTTTGCTGCCGAAATGGACGGACATGTCTTGGGCACGCTATGTGCAGTGACAATGGCATTGCTCACCAATCGGCTAGACCTGTGCATTCAAGGACTCTTTGGCGCAGGCAAGTCAAAATCGATGGAGTCCTCATCCTCGCCCTAATCGAAATGGACACCACCAATAGCCTTAAGATATTGTTTATATGTAAGAAAAACTCAGGCACTCGATCCTTTGCTGACCTGCTCCTATGGCTCGACCCCCCCGTCGGGGGTGTTTGGGCGCATAGGCAGGTTAGTAGGGGACCAAGAACGTAACAAGAACAGTTACTCCCACACCAAATTCGACATCCATCCGAGAGAAAGAAGATAAATGCTCAGCAAGTGCCAGCTAGTTTTGGCCACAGGAGGTACTGTAGCCCAAGATCTCACCATGCAATGGTCCACACTGGGCGGCTTCATGCAAGAGTTGTCCCTCATCATCGACGAAGGCCAGCAATACGGCACTGACCGGGAAATTGTAGTCATTAGCTAACTGAGACAACAACCCTCAGTCCTGTGGACGGGAGACTCAGAGCAGACGCCAGGAGGTATTGCTCGAGAGACGACCCGATGGCTCAGTTGGTATGGCGTTGGTCTTGCCAGCGCTGACAGACTGCCGGTGGTGGTTCGAATCCCTGCTGGCCACTCGGGAGTCTCAAGTGCGACCCGCCGAAAGGCAACGGGCGCCGACCAAAAAAAACAACCAGGAGGTATTGCTCGAGCAGCCCCCAACGCCAAACGATCCCGGCAACTCCTCTTAGCCAAAAACTACGTAGTGACCAATTATTATATGCCATCTAACTTAGCAGATGCAATGATTCGGCTGTTTGACGACTCATCCAATGAAGGTCTAACCACCCTCAAAATCCTCCGTCGAGGCCAGCACACGTTGGGTCAGCTATGGACAAACCAACTCTCGCCACAATCTACCGAAGACCTGAAGGCGGCGAACGCTGTCCTCCCCGGCCTGAGAGCACAATTTGAAGCAGCCCAGCCACATGAGCAAAGACAACTCCCTACAATCGTGGACACCGAACTACTGGCAGGCACAACAGTCAACTTTCCACGGTCCCTGGTACGCCTTGCCTTGATTTTGCAACATGCCGCGACCCTCCTACCCATGGCTGGTAACATACAAGCAGTGCTAAACTCCCATACCGCAGGAGTGAGCGACATCCATGCATGGGGATTGATGCTCCAGAGTCAACCGCAGATTATCGACCACAAGGAGGAGTGCTCCCAGTAATATCTCCAGAACTGACTTCCGAGTTACTGCATTGCCTATCCACGCTATCCGACCCATGGTCCCTGGCTAAGATCACGATAGATATGGAGAAACCAAGCCAGTGGGTTTCCAAATTGTGCCGACTCTACTTTGCTGACGAACAACGAACAGTAGGATTGCCCTCGGCAACACACGTCCCAGACATCGAGACAGCACTCCAGGCGGTCCAGAAAATCCTCCCAAAGCTTGAGGTAAGGATGATCGAACCCCAATGGTCTCACAACGCAGTGTGGAACCGAAAATACATGGAACCGAAGACAGAATACACACTGCGGCAATTTTGGGCTGACTCCGAGCCGCCCATTGGACAGAAATCTTCCCCTTCTTCTGAAGTCAAAGATGATACCAAGCTATCACCTCCAATTGATCTTCTCACTCATAAACTGGAACTGTCACGTCACTGCTCTGTGTTTTGTGTTGTTTTGGTGTGGTTTGTGTTTTTTGGTTTGTTCTTGTGTTTGTTTGTTTTCTTGTGTCTTGCCTTGTTTCCTGGATGAGCGTGACAGTGCTTAGGACTATGTATCGGTCCTCCACCAGTTTACTTTTGCGGCCACTACAGCAACGGCCTTTGCGTGAATTAATTAACAATTAATCCCAATGCAACATGCTCTTAAACATGTTGAACGACCTGGCGGAAGCCACGAAGGCGTCGGACGGAAAAAAATTCTTCTGAAGTCAAAGATGGTGACATTTGCCGTTTATTAGACCCCTTCTTTTCCTCGCTGCTCTCTTCAGGTTACACAGTGTATCTGTCCAAAGACGTGACAGGTCTCTGTTCCCTACCCCACCCAACCCCCCCTTTTTTTTAGGACACCTTTTCCTCCCCCCCCTTGTTTGGTTTGTCTGAGCCTTGATTTACTTTGTTACTTCTTACGTGAACCAGTTGGAGAGACTGCTCTTTTCTGGTCACACAGTGTATCTGTCCAAAGACGTGACAGGTGCTCTGCTACCTACTCCACTCTCTTTTCTCCCTCTCTCCTTTGTTGAGTTCTCTCTCCCTGCTCTACGGGTTTATCTGTCCAAAGACGTGGCAGGTACTCCCCCCCTCCCCAATCTTATCTCGATAACTTGTCATACCTCTCACATATCCCCCTTTTTCCTAGATTAGAAGACAAAGCCAGAATGTCGGAGCACATCGAGGCTCAACAGGCTGCTGCAGAAGGTCTCGGTGCACTTGGATTGAATGCCACTCTCATGGTGCATTTTCCTAGCAAAATCAAAGCACCTGAAGGCATACTTTTGACCACCTATGATCAGCTGCATTCACAGACAGCGAAGCAGGAGACGACTGCTTACGCGTTTCCCTCTTTTGGAGCTGCGCAAAGTGCTATGAGAACACTGGCGACGATGCAACAGACTGTCATTTTTATCTATGAGTGTCATGCCAACACTGGCCCAGTTGAAATAGCAGCTAAAGTTTTTGACACTTGCCATAGGCATATTGCAGCCATCCGAGAAATTAAGCTCACTGGAACCCTCAGATATCAAAAATATCCTACTGTACTATATCTAGTCAAAATGGATAGCCTGTCAAGCAGTCCGTCGGTAATCGAATGGCAAATTTCTGACACGATTACTGATGAGCTGATAATGCCTGCTCGTATTGCCTTTGAAAATTTTGTTGGCAAAGAACTACGGCAAGGGCAATATCCAGGGGTCAGTGAGACCAGTACATCACCAAATGGCTGCTATAATTCTGACAAGTCAAAAGGAAGCGTTCCGCTTACTATTAAATATGAAAAGAGCTCATGCTTACAAAGAACCAAAATCCGTGAAGCAATTGAATCACTACAGAAAGAAATTAACACAGCACAAGATACCCAGTTCCAAATCAAAGAAGGCATTGACTGGACTCGCTTACATAAACTGCGGGAGGCTGCTGCCTTCACTGTTATGTCCACTCGGCACTTAAGTGATCAAGAACGAAATGCTCTTGCGCTGGAGCTTATGTCCTTTAGAATAAAGTACTTTTTCCTGTCTAAAGCTCAAGTAATGCTGAAACTAGAAGGCATAGAAATCGAAGTGCTCCGCAATTTATTGCATTGTTCAACAACGTACTTGCCCTTTGGACAACGACAGCAATCGACACAATTTGTTCTTAGTCAAGTGACTGCCATCGGCAGCAACTGGTACCGAATTGAAGTAAGATATGCACCAATAGGCGGTATGCCCTTTATACCACTACAAATTGCAAAAAGTAGCATCATCCCACTCCTGGAAAATGAAGTAGCAGTCATTGACTCAGATCTTGGCTTTGCACTCATTAATGCTTTTTCAGCCTCCAAATTTGAATTCCAAACCATCGTTAATGAAGACAATGTCAATGTCACGATGCTCACTTTTTGGATCCCTCATGAAGTTAAGCAGAACTTCCCATGTTCTTTCTCAGTCAAGGACAGAAGAGGAAACAATATTGTTTTCACGATAGAACATTGTGGAAACATACTGCCACAAACTGGTGCACCGGGTGAACCACCCAGGCACGAGACCAAAGGAGAGCATTGGCGCAGAATCGGTGAAAAGTGTAATCCAAGCTTCAAAAACAGACTCACTGTCATCGCCCCTGTCAGCACCCAGAATGCTTCACAGAAGCGACGGTTTGGGCTACTTAAGGACTCAGCAGTTGACCTACAGACTCAACAGGTGTCATACACTTATTCTGAAGAGACCTACCCATGGATACTCTTCCTTGAACCAATACCTGTAAAAGACACACTAGATATCTTTTTGACTCATTTCAATCATTTTGAAGCAGTGAATAGTGCGAAAGGAGATTTCTGCAAGCAAAACGTCCTTAGGTTTGAGCAAGTCTCCAAATTTACCAGAATTATAATGTTTGAAATACCGACAGGAAGGCAATGTCAAATCAATCGAGTTGACGGCCTCGAAAGCTCATTATACCTCACCAAAGTCGACGCTCTACAAATTTATCCTTTCAAAGCTTGTTATCTAGTCATGCTCGTGCCTCCCTACTTTGACTTCAGTGCCATGATCACGGCTGATACTAAAGTTGAAGCCATTGCTGCATGGAAATTTAGTACCTTCGACAACAGCGGTACCAATAGGAAAACTACTGCGGTACTTTCTCCAAACTCCACACAGAACCAGCCGGTCACGAAGGACAAACTTACTGACCATGGTGCCAAACTGCCTAGGACTCCGTCTATACCCCCCGGCAGTAAGAAAGAAATAGATCAATTTCCGGCTTACGCCACGGTAGGCACCACCCCCCCGCCAACACCGCCTTCCCAACAGATCAACCCTTATCAAAACAGTCCCCCCCTTGCTGATGCAGTCGCTGGGGCAAGCGTCTATGACACTGCGAAGCCAAATACAGAGCGGTCAAGCAGTCAAGGTGAACCCAAAGGTGCTCAGCGTGCTTGTAAAGGTCCAGAAGGGCAATTAATGCCGAGGGATGCACACACTGACCCCCCTACTGTCAGTCCAACCATCCCATGGACCAACCTTCCTGCTAGTCACCCAGCTGGCACCAGTGAGCAACCAATTACTGATATGAAAGAGAAGCTCTCAGCAGTCAAAAAACTAGCCTACAAGAGATCAAACCCACTGGTGGAGAGGTGAAAGGTGGTATTGCAAGTAAAGTCAGACTGTCTAATGAACTCTCTGACCCTGTTACCACTCCTTCCTCCCCACCCGGTGTCTCCCTCCCTCACAAACTGACAATGCCAAACTGGAGAGCAGTGACCCCATTGTACATACACTTCCAAGTCAGTCCCAGCCTCTAGATGCTACTTCTGAGGCCCCTATTGGAAATGTTACTGTACTAGAAGAACAGTCATTGTTGCCTGATGACGCTGTTGTCGTAGAAATTGGTAAAGACCCCCCTGGCATTGCAACCCCCACAAAGACCAAGCCGTCCCAGGCTTCTTCCTCACATCAAGGAGATGCTGTGCCTCTCATCCAGGCTGCCCTTCAACGAAGCTCTGTCCTCCCGGCTAACGACAAAACGCATGTGTGCATTGATATCACTGGGGAAGATGACCATACTGAGCAACTTGACCTCACCCAGCCATCCTTTGAACGTGAGACCCAAAGTCAGTCCCAACAAGGTCGGTTTGCCTCTCTCTCTCTCTTTGCTGAATCTAGCCGCAAATGGTTCCCGACCCTTGATGACACCGTTATTGCTGCCTTAGCTCACAAAGCCCAAGACATTGCGATCCACTGTAGCCACATTTCTAGCATGAATACTGCATTGTACCTCCTTTCAAGAGGGCCTTGGATCCCAACACATGTCAGCATACATGTTCGACAAGCAGCCCTTGCAGCAGTAGGTGTAGGGTGGAGCTGGGTTCATCAAGTGCCCACTGTCTTTCCCTTTACATGTTTCGACGCCTGCCTTTCCCTAGCAACGCTTAGCACCATTCCCCCAACGGCACTACCCAAAATAACGCTGTGTATGAACTATATTCAATTATATGCACTAACCTTAGTCAGAGTACTCGTAGCTTCCTCTTCTCAAGATTTGTGCTGCAATGTCAGGCATGTTTATGGTCTAGCACACTACCAATTGACACCTTCACTGCGACAATCAAGCCTCATACAGGCATAGATGAACTTTGTGACTTGTTAGCTCCAATCTGGAATGCTGACGAATTGACAGAGTGTCAAGCTTGTTCATGTCTGGACACTGCCCAAGCCAAGTGGAAGTGCGGTAAATTCGGCCCTTTGATCATTGTTCGAATCAAAGTACCTCCAGGATGCTCCTATCCGAAGCTTGAGGAAGAACGACTCCCACTCGGGCACAAATTTATGTTCCAAGAAAGGAGTATGAAATCCAGTGTCTCATAGCCACTACTAGGCTTGACCATGACAGCCAGCTCATAGTCCTGCATACTAGCCAGCCTGGAATGATCAGTATTTACGACCATAACAATGGCATACGAGCTGCGGACTACAAGCTCGTCAGCGGGAAGCTCCTCATCAGTGGGCTGGTCATATTGCCAGTCAAATCGCCCAAAGCAATTTTAATAACAAAACAACTTTCTGAAGCAGCAGGAGGTGGAGAAGTTGCGCAATATCGCAGAGGACAATTAAAGGTTGTCAAAGGCTTCCTCAAATCACCTCGCAAGCAGAAAAGAACACGAAATTCGCAGCTTTCTCACCCTTCATGCAAGCACAATGCTAAAACCAAGTCGAACAAGAAGAAGGCGAAAGCAACCAGACATGGCCCCCCCAAAGATGGTAAGAATGAGGATATGGTTGAAGAGATTGACCCTGAAGGATTACCTAGGATTTTCGCACACGGAACGCTTGCTGGCATTGGTGTTATCTCGATGTTTGATGGAGTCGGATCTGTCTATCACATCATTAAGAAAAAACTAGGTAAACCCCCTACCATTTTCATCGCTGCAGAAATTGATCCTGTATTACGTCGGCTTGTTGCTGCGGAAATAGGGCTACGTGAAGACCAACAGTGGGGATATACGATTGAAGGGGTTGCTACCATCTACGTTAAAGATGTCTGGGATTTAGTTGCTCGTGACTCTCTGATCCTTCGTCAAGCCAAGGCAATGCACCCCTCAATCAAATGGATTGTTGTTGCAGGATCTCCCTGTCAGGATCTTACTTATGCAGGGTATTTAAATGGATTGCTTGGGCTGACAGGTCGGCGAAGTATGCTCTTCTTCATAGTGTACCTTGTTATTCTGCATCTTCAGAAGCTCTTTGGAACTGAATCGATCCGATATTTGACAGAGAATGCTGGAAGCATGCAACTCGTACAAACTGACCGCAAACCTAAAGGTATAAAGCGCCTTGAGCAGTCTGAACATTTCCAAATGTTTCTATACTGTCTTGGACTCCCTACCAAGCAACCAACCAACCGGTGGGTCTGGGACACGAGTCCCTATTATGGCATTCAGCGAAAAAGGGTATTTCTACGGAGTCACATGGACACAGAGGAGCTAGCCATTGTTCCACTTACATTTCACGATGAGTGGGGCCCATTAGTTACCTTGAATGGTGAAAACTTACCACTGGCTCCATTACTCCGAACAAGAGGGCTGTCAAACAGTGGAATCCTGAAGCTCTCCTGGACAGGCTACCAGCCCAGTGCACTTCTATGGGATTATTCCTTTTTTGGTGGGAGAAAATCTTTCATGTTGTTAACTCAAATTGCTGAGGGAGCGAGGGTCCCAAACCTGCCATGGGCAAGTTTCATCCCTGCTCATTTTCTTCCTATATGGAAAAGTTTCCTTATCACTCTTCAAACGGACAGAGCGACCGCATCCAAAAAAGATGAACTCATCGAACAACTTTTGCCTATCTTCCATAACCCAAATATTGTACTACCAATGAGAATTCTGACGGTCCAAGAAGTACGCAAATTAGCGGGACTTGAGAATATCTTAACGACAGAAAGACATGGGCCTTCCCTTCTCACGGATAAGGTGATTCGAGACTTTTGTGGAAATAGTTTTCATCCATCCCTCATCAGTGCGGCCCTCGGCACCGATGATCAATTACAACAGTGGGTTGAGGGAAATAATGATGCGCAGCCGTACCACAAGGATCTGCCTAGCATCCAAGAAGTTTATTCCAAATACCAAGACTTGCTGAAGTTGGTTCTAGAACAAGCAGCCGCTCGAGGAGTTCAACTCAGAGATGATAAAGTGGATTTTGAAGCAAGATGGCGGCACTACTCCTTTAATGATAACGTCGAATCAGTTTGCCCCCCAGTAGTACACCAGCCGACAGTCTTTGCCTTTCTACAAGGATCCAACCCACCTAAGTATCATGGAGCTCACAGTGAGGATAAACCCCCCTTCGGGGATAAAGAGTTGAGCAGTATTATGACCCAAACTCGGATTGATTGGGTGCTAGAGTCCTCCAACACATATGAAAATGTTACCCTATCAGCGCACATGCTGTACTTGGCTGTTAAAAATGGTCTTGGATTTCATTCCGAAGCTCAAGAGATCAAAGCAAAGCATATTGAACTGTTGAAAGAATATACTGGTGCTGAACAACTTACTGCTATCAAACAATTATTTGTCGTTTTCCAGATTGCAACGCTCAGTGTAAAGCACCAATTTCCCTACGGTTTTATCGTTTGGGCACCAAAAATAATGCAACCTTCCCTTATCTATGTTGGGGTACAACGACCTTGCTTGCTATTCCTGTTGCTTTCTCATGAGCCTGATCAACCGTTTCGCTTTGGAACTGTCGCATTTGACTATCGACAAAGTAAAGACCTTCTCATTCATGCCAGTATGCCAAAGATTTTTGCTGATGTGGTGCAAGTTTCTTATCATACATTTGCGACCTACCCAATAACTGCTCGCATTGATAACGGGCAACACTATATACATCTCAGTGAATTTACGGCGTTACAGTGCCCTTTCTGTGCCTTGTGTTACCTGCACACACTTGGTGCCCCACAGTGTTTTATGCACAACGCCTCGACAGCTAGTACTGTCATCCATCTCCTCGGTGGTCTGGATGGCACAGGAGGCTTAAGCATTATAGGTGTATTAGCACGAGATGTTAGTGGTGCCATTCCACAATGGATCGCCATACATGTGGTTGACAATCACCAAGTTCAAGCTCTTTCAGACTCTAAGTCCTTTGTTGCATACAAAGTTGCCACTCCTGTAGAATGGTCACCAATGTGGTATACGCAGTCATCGTCCATGCGACGAATGCCCAGGCAAATTGGAACTCAGCTCATACAATCGCGATGTGTCAAAACGACTTACCTATTTGAAACAGGAACTCAATGTCCGCCATACTTATCAAAGATACGTGACCTATCAATATTGCCCAATATACTCCATGTCCGAACACCATGGTGGAAGCTAACCTTGCAACATGTTGCTGCACTTTTCCATCAGAGTGTTGATGATTTCTATCAGCAACTTATGTGTGACTCTCGAACATTACCTTCTCTTGCAGTAGAAGAAATAGGAAGAGGCATTCTCGAATACCGAAAAGCTATCAGGCAAGATCTTCCATTCAGGCTTAAACGATTACATGTGTGGAATGTATCAGGGTGGACACTTGCAACTAGGGTAGGCGATGCCAAAATGCGACTATTTAAACGACTTCTACGGACAGGCCCGGTTTTACTACAAGAAACCAGATGGCATGCTGAAACCCATCAGGTCTTGCACCATAACATACCAGGCATTCAAGTAGCACACACCCAAGGACTGTTAACAGAAAGAGGTGGAGTGTCTGGTGGTGCGGCAGCCCTAATTCCGCCAGGATGGAAACTTGACCGAACAGAAGTTGTCATCCCAGGACGCATTGTCCTCGCAGTAATCCAAGACAGATACTCTACTATCGGACTTTTGTCAGTGTATCTACATCCACAAACTAAGGTCGCTGAACTGAAAGATCTCATCGCCTGGGTCAAGACCAGTAAAGTAGACTTTCCCCTCTATATGGGAGGAGACTTTAACCAGGTAGATACCAGTTGCCCGGACCTTTGGAATGAATTATTAGTCCACGCGCAAGTTCTCGATACGCATCCACAACTCCATACTTTCGAAAGCCCGACTGGAAGTTCAGCACTCGACAGAATATTGTGTCCTACTGATTATATCGCTGCAGCCCAAATAGATGTGATTGTAGCAGCCAACCGGCGACATCACCTAAGTGGACATTACCAACTCACTGCGACCTTTGTAGTTCGACCAAGAGTAAAAAGTGATATGAAAGACCCAGTCCATCAAACCATCCCCACTGACGTGTTTTGCCCAGGAAAGAACGAGGCTAACCCCTATACGGTTCCTAATGATCTACAAGAGCTGATAAGAAGGATCCAAAGACTACCCCAAACAGATGAAGTTGAGTTTGTGGCCACCCTTTGGTCTTGGTGGAGACAACAACCTATTCCATCGAATCACCCTCGGATTCCCGAGCATGAACTCCTGCGAAAATTCCTTAAAATTCGAGCTGAGGTGTTACACGTACCTGCAAAACAATATCATGCACTTCAGACTGCCACTTACCATATATTTACTTCTAACGGGGCTAGTGAGCTATATCCAGGAAAAGTAACAATTCGAAGTGACCTATTGAAACAGATGTTTGATTTTCTCGACCAGATCACTATGACTCGGCAATATCCAGCTCTTGAGCAGGTAAATCAACAAGCCAGAGGTATCGGCAATAACATTACCTTTTGGAACCGGTTACGATCCATCTGCCCCAAGGGCGTCATCTATAATGGGCCGATCCTCAATCAGCAGGGTGAACAGTGCACCACCTCCCAGATGCTGGACGAAGCCATGTTGGACACGCGGAACTTTTGGTTTGTTAAGCCTCAAGACTCTCTTCAAGAATGGGAACCCATTTTGCGGGAGTACCAGACTGCCTCGCCCTGGCCCAGCATCGAACTCCCCCAGAAACAGGATTTTCTCCACACACTCCTTGGCACCAAAGATTCAGCCCCTGGCCCTGATGGAATCCCCTACTCTGCATGGAGACTCTCCCCTGAAGACAGCTACCCAGTTTTAGATCAGCCAATGATGAAAATGCTAGCAGGCCTACGAGCTGCACCTGTACAAGTTGGTGTTTGGATACCCAAGGCCAAAGTAGGTCCGACTGCTGACTACTTTAGGCCTTTAGGAATGCCCAATACCTGTGATAGGCTTGTGGATGGCACCATAGCTGCTGTAGTCATGAAAGCAACTTGCTCATATATGCATCCCTCGCAAGTAGTCATGAATTGCTTTAAAGAACCACAGCACGCTGTCCATGCCATACAAGCTTTACTGGATAGCAATACTCCCGTGGCCGCGCTACTAGTTGATCTATCAAAAGCCTTTGAGCGGGTTAATCCCTATTGGATTCTACATATCCTGCGAATGCGTAAAGCACCGACATGGGTATGTAATTATGCCAAATACATTCTATTTGGAAGGCTCATTCGCCATAAAGTTCAAGGCAGACTTCTGCCGCCTAGGGCGGTGCATGTGGGAGTTGACATGGGAAGGTCTTTCTCAGTTTTCCTATTCTGCTTGGCAATGGACCCGATATATCACTATATGAATCGTATCCCCCGGGTCATGAGTGTCCAGGGATACATTGACGACAATACGATTGCAGGACCAGGACATGACATTACTTGGGTAAGTAGAGTCCATAAATGCTATCAATGTTGCTGGTCGGCAGGTTTTCAAATTGACCAGCATGCCTGTTGGCAAGCTATCAGCTCTGACTGTCTCCCCTTCTCAGTCCAATCCCTGCCTGGGCGAATTGAAAGTGAAGTTATTCTTCGACAGAAACAATACCCCACCGCACGAGCAGCGATCTTATCAGCTATCCTTTCCCAAAAGACACTCATTCTTGCACGAGCCGACAAGTGTATTGGGTTGACCCCCAGAGAAGCCTGTGGTATCCTCAACGGAACTGATTATACACCTATATGCTCATTGTTAGCGTTGGAATGTAGCTGCAGGTGCAAAACAGCTTTGGTAATCAACAGCCCGCTTCCAAGCTGGGTGCTCCGGCAGTTAGATCACTGCATCCAAGGTGTTGCGACCTCACTCGGGCTATTGCTACTGGGGCGTGCCCAATTGTCTGATCGTAACTTATGGACAGTTACTACACATCCTACTACCCTTAAACAAATTAATCTTAAAGCTGCCGAGAAGTTTATACATCGGCTCAGGCTGTTTCGGCAACCAGTCCTGTCTGTTGTCTCTAAGAGCATTGCTTTCAATACGTTTGCACAAAGTGTGGTACTCTATACCACATCCTATTTTGGTGCTGCCACGGAAGATCTTCAAATGCTGCGCGCGGCAGCAACAGAACTCTTACTAGGACGTAGTTGGATTAGGCATGACCTCCTTGCATTTGTGTTTCGACTGTGTAAAATTGCACCACTACTCGGCCCGGGTGTAAGCATCCTTGTTTCTGCATTAGGGCTATTTCTGCGAAAAGGAGGAGAGGTTCATGAACTATATGTTGAAACTCCACCGGCAGTGAACAGACAAACACACGAAGTTAGGATACTATGGCAAGCGTGGGCACGAGTTGTTGGGGAAGGTGTCCTAACAAGAGCAGTGTCAGGAAGTGGTACAATCAAACAACGAATCAACGCAGTCAAAAAATGTGTGCTCCATCACATGATGCAACTTGCATCTCACTATCTTCGTAATAAGGTGCTAACAGCAGGATGGACGGGAGGAATCAGCTGGGCATGGCTCAGTCATGCTTGCGAGGCCAACAAGCGATGGATTCCTAGTATTACTAGGTTCACTCTGCTACGCTGGGCAGTCAATGAGGATGATGATGAGTGGTTAGCACGACGTGGCCAAAGCCGGCAAAAAAAATGTGCTCTATGTGCTAACTTTGGCCGTGCGTATCCACTTGGCGGCTATCAAATCGCAATTTGTGAAACTTGCATAGTAACTAAACAGCTGACGGCCTTTACGACAGACTCCCTTGTCAGACTGCTGGAGACTTCATGCAGAGAACTCCCTATGCAAGAAGAATTGGCAGCAAGTGAAGACTGGGAAAAGTGCATTGCCTGTGCAAAGGGAGACAATACGGTAGGACATTGGGTGAGGTGGTGTGTCGTACCTATCAGTGCACTACGAAGCCTGACAGGAGATGATTCAATACTATCGCTGGCCGAAGGGTCAAGGAAGGGCGTTAAGCACTTAGCAATAGCCTCGCGAGTAGTTCATCAATTCAGGTTGCTACTACGGGAATCAGGCGCAATGAAACATCAAGTCTCTGCTCCCCCTATCCCCATGGACACCTGGATACATAACCTCGTGCAAAGAGTACAAACAGAGCTACCCCTGGACCTTCGTATGCAGCATGTAAGGACACAGTTAGTTTCCGCCCACTGTTCTGTCGATGATTCGCTACTCTCGTGCTGTGACAAACCCCCACTCCACATCTCGTGTGCCCTTGCTCCAGCTCGGGTATGCATCACGCGTGAAACAGTAGACACCAATCAAATAATTGCTGTTGTCCCGTTAGGCTCTGAGCCGCTACAATTAATTCAGCAAACTATCCAGTTTGGAACAGGAATCTCCCCTAATGTCTCGCTCTCCACTTTTCAGTGTGAGTGCGGTGACTATCATTGCCGTCTCACAGCATGGCAGCCTATAGGCACCAATGAAATGCTCAGCAGCTATCTTCATTCTGACAAAACTACGCTGCTAGTACAATTTGACGGGTCCTGTCATGCTGACAAGGGAACAGGTGGAGCGGGCGCTGCTCTCCTAGAACTACAGCGAGAAGGACTAACGTTGCTCAAGTGGAGGGCTGTTGCACTACCTAGCTGCCCAGACAACATTTTTGCTGAGGCAGTGTCAGCTAACCTCGCAACAGACCTGTTGTGTGAAGAAATGGTACACAGAAGCTACGCAGTTGACCAGGCCTATCTACAAGGCGATATCCTCCCCATCATTAAGCACCTAGCCTTCGCAGGACGTTTTCGTAGAATAGACCTACAGCCTATTATACAGCAAATCCGCCGGAAACAATCTAGGTTTTTTGACAATGGAAAATGGGTATACCGCCCAAGAGAAGCCAATATACTCGCAGATTATCTTGCTGGAGTAGCTAGCCGAGCGGCACAGGCCTTACCAGCTCATGTAAGCGAGCCTACTGAAATCGTGGTTGAAGCGCCCTTTCAGCTGGCTATGCGATCTGGAGCCATTGCACTGGAAGAGAGGCCGTTAGGTGTTACGATCCTATTACTTACCGAAGTCCCGAATATAAGCATGGAATTGGTAAATAAATTTATGGTGCAAACTGCAAACCAGCAATATCTCAAAGAGGTGGAGGCCTATTTAGCGGGCACTGTCAATCTCACGAAGCCCCGAGTAGTAGAGTATACGGCTTCTGCAACAGACTGTCTGGGCCAACTGTATGGTAGGGGCCCCTGTGCTCAAAGACTGCCACGAAAGGTGAGATTACTCCTATTTGGAAATACGCACCAGGAAGTTGACATGGTCGGCGCTTTCTATGAAATCATGCGACGCCTCCTTCGCAGCAGCCACCTCCCGCACATAGTATATCTGAGAGCGATACTTACTGATCTGCTAGGTTTGGTACCGCTGAATCAGCGGTTTGCTGTTGTCAAGCGACATCCGCTAATTGTAATGAACGCAGGGGCAAGAGAAGCGTGTGCCAAACTAGAAAGGGACCACCATATCACCTGTCCTCCAGCATTATATCATCTCAGTTTTCAAATTGAATCAGCAACACAAGCGCTTGTTAGCGACCACCTGTCCTTACGGAGGCCACAATATTCTGATCATGTCAGAGGTGCTGCTTTTCGAACTCTTGAATGGTATGAAGAACACATTATGATCTCTTACTACAAGGAACTAACGAGAAGGTGTCACGTAACATCAGCAATTTGGCTTCATGACGGACTCTGGCTCCCAAAAGAAATCTCTCCACATTTAATTTATGAAGCAGAGCGAGCAATGCTCCATCAGTTACAGCTAGAGTCATGCGATCCCCCCCTTTTCAGTTTACGTGAACTCGCCGCAGATGCTCAAGCTCTTATACAAACCCTTGATGATGTCAACGTGGCCACGAAACCCCCCCCCTTCCACGAACCGAAAGGAAAAGAAACATCGAAAGTGAGCCTTTCGGGATGAGACCCATCCGATGGAACACACAAGCACCAACATCGGGCTACGCTACCTTTACGGAACGCATGGCCAAACGACGTAGAGCGACCTAAGTACCCGCCCTGTGTACTTTAGTCAAATGGATCACACACTCGGGTTGTCGTTACTTAATTTATTTAGTTTGTTTCTGTTTTGTCAGATGTATAGAGCCCTTCGTTCCAATGAACTTGACAAGTGCTGTAGAACCTTCACCTTTCCTGGAGTACCCTTCCCTGCCTAACAGCCATAAGGCAAGGCATATTGCTGCAACTTATGAGCCATTTTATTGCTCACAGGTAGCTAATTCTGTACTCCGTATCTCCGCCAATGAGCACGGAGACCGAGAGACCTAGACAGAAACCATTGCCATGCTCAGTGAACCCGTTATCCCATCATGTCACTCAGCTGCGAAATTGCCTGGCTAAGGCAACTGACAAGGTAAGCCTAGCCGGCATGGACACGGAGAAAGCTGTCAATCAACTGAGATTGGCATTAGGAGCGTTGGATGAAGCTATAGTATTCCTGGCAAACGAGGAAAGGAATCACGCAGTCCCAAAACAAGCAGCTTGTGAAGAACAGATTGGCCGGAAATCTTTGACTGCCATCGATCGAGCAAAAATCTTTCAACGATGGGAGGCAAATCGTCGGCAAGAGAAGCACGGTAGGCAACAGAGTCAAAGCTCTATGAAGCGAAAGTTGGATGAATGAGCGGACTTATCGCTGCACAATTTGTTCGTGCCATACAACAGTTAGTAGCGCAGTGAGCAAAATGACTGGTCAACTGTTTAGGTGTCTTGCCAATTGTGTACCACTTCTCTCATTTTTGATTTCGATCCTGGGTAGCGAGATTCGAAGGGTACTCTATTTACTCTCCGTCCTGTCGTATCTCTCTGCCTTCATTTTCGTCTGCTCGTGCCTCCTGGTCGTATTCAAGCCTGCTCTCCATAGGTCCATGAGTCACACTCCAACTTCGCACTTGATTGGTAGTACTGACGTCGAGGACTCCATGCATACTTTACTTTTGGCTCCTCAGTAGCAGCATTCGGAGGCAAATGACCAAGCTTGTGAATTTTTCATGTACCACATGGATCTTGGCTACTCTCTCCCATAATCATCCTTGTGCTGTAGTCTCCTCCCTAACTAATAAATGGACCTTGAGAAGTATTTACCGCTTTCCTTTTCTAAGATAGCTCAGGGTACTTCTGTCCAAAGACGTGACAGGGGTCCCTCACACAAACATGTACTGGTCTTTTTTGTTCTCGGAGTTCAATCAGCTTTCACTTCTCCCCCACATAAATTGTGCGAGTTTGTTTGAGTCGAAAGAGATCTACCAGATTAGTTGTCGGGTTACCTGCCATGGCGTGCGCAACATCGGATGCATCAAGCTGTGACGAGCGACTTTTACACATCAAACGAGTCATCAACAAGTATACGGCTTGCTGTACCTTACTGGATAATTTGCAGTCCGCCCACTACCATTTGCTCAAGGCGAAGCAACAGGCCAGAGAAGTACTCTGGGTCGACATACCAATGCCAGAAACGCTTGATGAAAGCATTCAAGCGCAAGTCACTTTACTTCACATGATAGCTGACTACAAAGCTCGCATCGTACGTGAAATGGAATATGCTCAGGCCGAGCTGTTGGTCCCAGTGGTGTATCCCGATGGCATTGAGATCAGTTCAAGTGTAGACGAAGAACTGCATGATGTGAGAGAGAACTGCTTCCCACCCTCACCATAGCAGTGGGTATACGCAAGCCTGAGAAGTGCTAGCACTATAAGAGAAGCAAGATGACAATGTGCCTGCAAGTTCCCTGTCCCAACTTGCTGAGATATGAGAGGCTGGCTAGTCCCAATGTGTTTACGCCGTGCATAGCGCAGTTTTGTTCAGCCACTGAGAAAAAAAGCTCACTTGTGTTGTCAGCTTTGGTGACAGGTAATAACAAAGCTCTTCCATGCCGGCAGCCACTCGATCTCCAATACAGGATAACGAAGGTCATAACGTCACCCTAGCACACGTAGTCTATCGGCTCAAACAG
>CAMXCT020006457.1:0-14980 GCA_947184155.2 Cladocopium goreaui
TAGCGTTCAAAACAGTGAGACTTGAGCTTTGTCCCAAGCCAATGCAAAAACCGAGCCAATCTCAATTTTTCACCAAAACGGAGCGATTTTGTTACGGAGCTTCGCAAAACTGGCGGCCGTTTTCCCCAAAAATTGGCGACGGATTTCCTAAAAGTCGGTGACGGATTTCCCCAAAGTTGGTGATGGATTTCCCCAAAATCGGTAGCAGATTTCCTCAAATCGGTGACAAATTTCCCTTGCACATACACAGACGCTTTCACACACAAACGCCTTTACACACAAACACTTTTACACACAGACACTTTTGCACACAGCAAACTTTTGCACACAAGAGCTTTTACACACAGACGCTTTTACACACAGGCACTTTTACATACAGACGCTTTTACACACAGACGCTTTTACACGCAGACGCTTTTACACACAGAAACTTTTACACACAGAAGCTTTTACACACAGATCCTTTTACACAAAGAAGCTTTTACACACAGACGCTTTTACACACAGAAGCTTTTACACACAGACGCTTTTACACACAGACGCTTGCACACACACAGACGCTTTCACACACAAACACCTTTACACACAAACACTTTTACACACAGACACTTTTGCACACAAAAGCTTTTACACACAGACGCTTTTACACACCAACACTTTTACACACAGACGCTTTTAAACACAGACGCTTTTACACACAGACGTTTTTACACACAAACGCTTTGACGCACAGATACTTTTTTACACAGAAGCTTTTACACACAGACGCTTTTACACAGAGACGCTTTTACATCAGAGAGGCTTTTACACACAGATGCTTTTACACACAGAGCTTTGACACACAGCACACAGAAGCTTTGCACACACAGAAAAAATCGCAATTTTACCTCAGTTTTTGGCGATCGACCCTCATTTCGTGCGAAAGGGTTGCAACGGGAACCTTGAAATCGCAATTTTACCTCAATTTTTGACGATCGAACCTCGTTTCGTACGAAAGGGTTGTGCGGGACGACATAAGCTCGCACTTTTACTTCAGTTTTTGGCAATCGAACCTATTTCGTGCGAAAGGGTTGCGCGGGACAAGTTGAAATCGCAATTTTACCTCAGTTTTTGGCGATGGAACCTCATTCGTGCGAAAGGGTTGCAACGGGAACCCGAAAATCGCAATTTTATTTGAATTTTTGACGATCGAACCTCGTTTCGTGCGAAAGGGTTGCGCGGGACGACATGAACTCGCACTCTTACCTCAATTTTTGGCGATCAAACCTCATTTCGTGCGAAAGGGTTGCAACGGTGGCTGTTTTCTTCAAAAACCGAACCAGCTTTTCCAAAACCGAACCCATTTATGTCCCAAAACCGGAGCTAGTTTTTTTGCTCGAACAGAACCAGTCTTTCCCTAAAACGTAATTTGGGATAAGCACAGGCGAGCTCCACATCCGCATGAAACAGACTTTCAGAGAGAACAGCAAAACTGGACTAAGATTATGTTCACACACTTGAACACGTTGGCTTTCTCGTTTCATTTCCAAGGAATTCATGTCCTAATGGATTTTGTTTACAAGCCTTTGGATGCAATCTCCTGTCCTAATCCGGCGGATTTCATGTCTAGAGTGGATGGATTTCATGGTGCCATTTCGAAACCCTTTGGATTTCATTTCCAAACCCTTTGCATTTCCTTTCCAAACCTGCTAGGTTTCAACATAAGTAGTGTAGTTCACCTTCTGACTATATTCTTGCTTTGCACCGCCTTTCCCTGCTGACTTCCATAGAACTGTATTCCACAATTTTTCTCCAGATTTTCCTTCGAATTTCCATTTCCGTCTTCGTCTTGTCATTTCACTGTGGCAAAAGTCAAAACGACAACGGCGCTTGCGTGCACAAAGCCACAATCACCACTTCCATGAGTTTTTCCCACTCCATTTTGTGTTTGTGCCACGTTTGGGTGAAACTCCGCGCTGAACAGCTCTGTGGCTTCTGTACCAGCTGCTCACCGATCGTTTGTGGCAAGTTGCCTCTTCAACTCGTTATTTCCCAGTTTAATATGCCGTCTTTGTATCTTAATATCATCATCCGTTAAAGGAATAGAAAGTAAAATCGCACAATCACAAAACCAAAGTGCAAAGCTTGCCACAACAAAACATATTATAATATATTATACATACGCATCTTACAATGGAGAAGACGCACAATGACGCACATGCACGGAGCAAAAATGAGCAAAAGAAAGTCAGAATTTGATAGTGAAACTGTCAAATGCTCACAGTCAGGTCGCCAAGAGCCTCACAAAGCAAAACTGTTTCAATAAGAACCATTGAGAAAGAAAAACATTGCCACACTGCACACGTTGCTCACAAGCCAGCCTCTATGGAATGAGGTATCCATAGCAGTCCGACCTGAATGATTGGCTGACCCGAGTTGACCCCCGCACTTCAACAAGGCGTTTGTAACAATAATTACTTACAGTATTAACACAGTATTTACTAAGGGGGAGGGCTTGGAGACTCCGCGTTCAACGGAGGCTTCTTCGTCTTCCCTATTCCAGTTGCTGTCCTGCGGAGAAAGCATTCAAACTAAAAGGAACTGACTAAACACGAACTGGCAGGTCATCGACGCAACTGCAACTAGCAAAGAAGTTGCTGGCACAGACAGCGGCGCGTCCTCTCGGCTAAATATTTCTATCTTCGACGGTGCAATGGCTAGTTCTTCTTCCTTCTTGATCGCCTCAGAGCAAAACAAGCTTTCAATTAAACATGTTCTGGTTTTCATCACTGTCTGCTTTGTCTACTCAACTAAGGCACAGCATTGCACATAAAACGGAAAACCATGAACTCACAGCACATGTTGTAGATGCGGACGCTGCTTTACATTTGTCATTTCTCTTCTGAAAAATGTTCCACAAAACAAGATGAAAGAAATTCTGTTTGAGGTCAGCACCTTTTTAAAATCGTCTATGTTCTGCATGTCCTGACACATAACTCATGCAGTTTTTCAAAGCAAGACAGTTGGATATGCACATTCTCCAAACTCTTTGGCACTTTCAAGCCAGTTTTCTAGCGTCCTTATCCTTGACTTGAAACGCGATGCCGACGAAGTCAAAGCCACCACTGTCGTCCTGCAAGGTCAACAGCCAAGACATGTCAATGGCATTTACTTGCCAAAGGGCATAGCAAAGGAACAAGGGCATGGCAAAACATCATACAAAGTCTTAGTCTAAATTCTCTCTATCGAATTGAGGAAGATGTTGGGAAGATATCATTCAACAAATCCTGAGGAATAAATATGCTAGTGTTTTATGTATAAAACATTTACTTCCCTCAAACGAACATGGCAAAGGAACAAGCAAAGGGCAAAGAAACAATATGTTGCGTCTAAGTCCTTTCGAAGTTGAATATTGGAAGACATCCAAATAAAAACAATGTAATCTCCCCAACAGTCCTGAAACAAAACGTGACAAGGCAAAGGATGCCAGAAAGGAATCTCTTGATGAAGTGTCGGCCGAACATGGCCGAACAAATCACTTGTATCTGAACCAAACGCTAGTCAAAGGAACTTCGTAAAGGAACAAAGGCATAAACTGTGGCAGCGGCTCTTGCAAATAACAAGGCCTTTGACGCTTGAGTGGGAGAAATGATGGAGCGCAACCCTACCTTTATCAACATGACCAATCAACACCGGTTTTAGCACACGAACCATGCAAAGCAACACATGAAAGGAACATATAGGGATGACAAGGCTGCTTGTTCAACACTTGCTGTATCACTCAAAAGGTGAGATGTTGAGGTGGGAACAGACAAAAGGGCACAGCAAAGGAACAATGGCATGGCAGAAAATCGCACAAACGTCTCTGTAATCTTCTCCCTAAAAGCCCTGCGCCCAAAAAGGGACACGCCATGACAAGGTATCCTTTTGCATAGCCAGGTTGCCCACAACCGTGCGTGAACTTGGGAGGAAAGTTCCATGAACACCATCAACACATGTCCTTGTTTTGCTTAAAGCAGTGTGAACAATAAAAGTTCAATCAACCAATTCTATCCTACTTTTTTGCTTGCAGGACTTTTGAAATTGGGGTGGGGGGCATTCAGATTTGATTTTCCAAAACTGAACAAGGGTGTCTACCAAAGGAAGTCTCGAAACGAGCTGCAGGTAAGCATGCAGAACTCTTGTCAGTCCTTCTGCAGCTGCCTCACCCAAACGGTATTGGTCTGCTGTGCTGAAGTGGGGCCTTTGCAGGATGCTGACAACCAAATTGAAGGAGTCTGCACTCTACTACACAAACCAAACACAATTCAGATGATTATGCGGTGCTTCGCTGTAAATAGGATGTGACCGTATCAGTTTCAAGCTCAAGAGCTTCATCACTAAATCATCCATGTTTGTTCGAAGGATGATTGACTTTGGCTGAGATCACATTTCCAGACACGAAATCTGCAACAGCCATTCTTGCTCACAGAACGGTGACCTAAAAACTTTAGCTAACATCGCATATCTATCTTACCCCACCGCCAAAGCACCAGACCACACCTGGTTGCTGCGGTGGCTGGCCCGTCGTCAGACACTCCACCCACCATCTCCATCTGGATAGTGAGAATCTTCTATGATTTGGTCAAAAGTCGCCTCATCCACAGTTCGTTTCTTTGACAAGAGTAAGTATTCGAGATACTTCCTTGCCTGCTCTTCATTCCACCGATATCTGGCAGGGTTCACATTAATTTGTTGCCGTGCCAGACGTGTTCGAGCCCCATTAAGATCGCCAATATCAGTTGCCATCGCTCCTGTCTGTGTGACAACAACAATATGATGAGCGGTGTTGAAGGCTCTCTTTGCCAACCTGATAAGGTTGTTGCCATCATAGGTGTTTTCGAATGCATTGTCAAGGATCAAATTAATATGGACGTGTTGCCTGTGCAACAATATCAACAGCTTCTCCAAAATTTCGATTCCCATGTCCAAGTCAATGGACTTGGTGAAATCCAAGACTCTACGCCTGAACGCACCACTCAACAATATTGTCTGATTCTTTGACAATGTTCCAGCCGGCAGCGCCAGTAAAGTCGCGACAGACTTGCCGACACCAGGTTCCGCATGTACCGATGTCAACCCTGTCTCATTGCCAGAAAGCACCTGCATCATGAGGCGCTGAAATGGCGTTGCAGACACTGTATCGTTGGGCAAGTCTTCCAACTCCAAGCCCGCAATCACTGGCTCTGAATCACTGAAGGCACTTGACAGCCCTTTGAAGAGTTTCTGTGCTTGCTTAGTTGTGTTTCCTCGTTCATCGACAACTTGTATATCTTTTGTTGCACTCTCAGTTGCCTTCAGCAACTTCTGCACTCTATCCCACAAACGACCTGCACTGCTGAAAGAACTGGCAAACTGAAGAGCAGTGTCTAAGTCCACCCTGCGAGAAATACAGTCTAGCCCATAAGCACGCAATATTTGCGGGCTGCCGACAAAAAGTGTTCCCGTCGCTTTGCTCCAATGACCCTGCAGGGCAACAATTGTCGCTAAAACAAGCAGTTTCGCTTGCCGCGGGCCCATGTCAACTAAGGCCTCAACTGTGAAAACAAAACCCAAGGTATATCGACATTATTCAATTGTCTGTTTACAAGCGATTTGCCACTGACTATGAGCAGCCTAGCCTCAAGGCTTGAGCTATTCGAAATATGTTGCCAAACGCGCTACAATAGCAAATGCAGAGTCCAAAAGCATTTTTTTCTTCTTTGCATTTTCTGTGAGCCAAGAAGAAGGGACAGGTTTCTTCAGCGCTCTTCCAAACGCCAACTAGTCCAGCTCACAGTATAACAAAGGTAAGCAAACACGTTTTCATCTGTATTGCAAGCTGAAAAGGTTGCTTAGTCAAACTCAGTTAACTCAGAGTAAAGAAAAATGTATCAAAGAAAAACAATCGAATTCACACAAGCATGTGGGTTTCATGACCAAAAAACACCAGAAACTGCAAAAAAGAAACATTCAAGTGAAGATTTGCAACTTACAACGGATTGGTGTATCAAAAGCGACTTGGGCAGGCACAAACCAGAGGTCTGAATTTCAGGCACGGCATGCAGCACTAACGTTTGGATGTATGTGTGTGTGTGTGAGCCTGTTTGCGTTCCCTTCCTTGTCACTGCAGTCAGTGTTCTCTCAAGTGTTCAGGATCTTCTCACTTCTTGCAATTTCAGCATCCAGTTCCAGAATGTTTTCGATACATATTTTACTTGGTTGTTTGGAATCAAATCCACATCAATGAAGGAATCGAGTCCTCCCGAAAGTCTAAGGATGAGCGACACAACCTCAAATATGACCCCCAAAAGTAAAACATTCCGGAAATGAGAACCAGAAAGGTAATCCAAAAAATCCTTAAGAAAAGAACGCGTATGTCAGTATGTCAGATTCTTTCTTGGAAAAGGACTTTATTTTGTGTTGTCCAGCTGCCTCTGTTTACATATTATGCATCATTCTATTAACAGCATGCAAAACCATTCATTTCACAAACGGTTGTCGTGTCTGAGGCTTCACACAGATTTCTGCGATTATGTTAACTCCTTCCCGAGAGATATCCAACGGCTTTGCTGCGAAACCACGGACTTGGGAGAACTGCCTGCGGGTTCGGGAAACCAGTTGCCGACTTTTTTGAATTCAGAAAATCTGCATTTTTTTTGCAAAATCTGCCAGGCATTTTGGGTAAATCTGCCAGTTTCTTTTGGGAAGTTTGTCATCAATTAAGGAAATCAATTGCCTACTTTGGAAAAATCCGTCACCGACTTTGAGGAAATCCGCCACCGACACTGTTCAAATCAGCGACCGACTTTGGGAAAATGAGCCACCGACTTTGGGAAAATCAGCCACCGACTTTCAGGAAAGCTGTCACCGATTTTGGGGAAATGCCTTCACCGATTTTAGCTTCTTTGTGTATATAAAAGGATCTGTGTGTAAAAGCTTCTGTATGTATATAAAAGGATCTGTGTGTACAAGCTTCTGTGTGTAAAAGCTTCTGTGTGTAAAAGCGTCTGCGTGTAAAAGCGTCTGTGTGTAAAAGCGTCTGTATGTAAAAGTGCCTGTGTGTAAAAGCGCCTGTGTGTAAAAGTGTCTGTGTGTAAAAGCTTCTGTGTGTAAAAGCTTCTGTGTGTAAAAGCTTTTGCGTGTAAAAGCGTCTGTGTAAAAGCTTCTGTGTAAAAGCGTCATTCCCGCAGGTACTACCAAGGGACCCCAGGTTTTTCAGTTTAGACCTTTTTTGATGGGTCTAAAATGAACTTGCCAGGGGGTAAACGTAAGAAATCGTTAAGTGTTCAGACCCTACCCTAGGGTTCTGGATCCAAGCCTCGGCAGGTGTTTCCAGTAGCATGTTAGCTGGCTAGGAACACTTTAGACCCTCAACGGCTAAGAACAGTTTAGACCTCTGGTCCCTGGTCCCCCCAAGTCCCCCCTCAGATTAAACCTTTGTTTTTTCCTCAGTAGGGACGTCTACTCTACTTTGGGCTATCGCTTGATGGCATTATACTTTCTTCTTACTGCTGCATTTTGAAGACAAACGCAAACTCAAAGCTTCTGCGTCTTTGGGGTTGTAGGGCCCGTGTCATTTGTGGTTGGCCATGCGACGTTTCCAATCATTTCTAGCATGCCTCATTTTAATCACCCATCCATTGGAAGCAGCCAAGGAGGCCTGGGAATCATGTCAAAAGATTCATTTTTCTGTGAAACATATGTTGTTTCATAAGATTGTATTTAAGCAGTCTTTCGTGAAGGGCTGGGTAGGGTCTGATGGGTCTATGTTGATATTGCGTAGGTGTTTTGTGGGGAAAGGATGAAATAAGGGATAGGGAAATTCATTTTAGACCCAGTGAATTCCATCAGGTAAATATGTTGTCCTTTCTCTGGGGTCCAACAGATTCATTCAGTTCCATGTATATAGTTTCTGAAAACATTTGAGGATATGTATGGATATCTTAAGATATATCATGATATATCCTTCTATCGGTTTCATGTTAAAAATTCCCTCAACTCTGATGAGTCTATGTTGATTTTGCGTAGGTGTTTTCCTGGGAAAGGATACAATAAGGGCTAGGGAAATCCATTTTAGACGCAGTGAATTCCATCAGGTAAGTGAAAAAAGCTGTGATGACGTGGATTAAAGTAGAGTAGACGTCCCTGCTGCATGTTTGGGCATGTCGCAGCTAGAACAAGGTATTTGACTCATTTGACCCTTCCGACTTCACTCTGACTGAAGCTTTGGAGATTTGGCTGAAAATCTCCCTGTCCTTCACTGCGAAGGTCTAACATGATCCCATCCAGAGGGTGCGAAGGTCTAACATGATCCCAAAAGGCAAAGGTCTAACATGGTGTTACCAGTCCTTACTTATATATAGTCAAAAGGTCTTAAGTGATCCCGGGCCCAAGGTCTAAAGTGAAAAAATGACCATTCTAGACCTTTAAAATTATGATCCCTAGGCAAACCATTCTAGACCCTCTTATACCTGAGCGTATAAAGCGTCTGTATGTAAAAGTGTTTGCGTGTAAAAGTGTCTGCGTGTAAAGCGTCTGCGTTTAAAGCGTCTGTGTGTGAAGGAGTCTGTGTGTAAAAGCCTATGTGTGTAAAAGCGTCATACCCCCAACTACTGCCAGGGGGGGGTTGGTTTTTCATAATAGACCCCAAAATCCAAGGGTCTGAAATTGTGTGCTCCCAGTAAAACCGTAACTTTTAGACCATGATCCTAGACCCCCCCTGGGTATTCCAAATAGGGGTCTAGGATCATGTGGAACAGGGTTATCATGATGCTGACAAGTGATGTCAAGTTCGGGTTGGTTAAGAATAGACCCCCCAAAAAAAGGGCCCGAAAAGATTTCAGACCCCATGTTTGGTGATCGATTTGTTTTCAGTGACCTTACAATGTCAAACCCCTTTTCTGGGACAACCAATCTTAGACCCCAAAGGTGCAAATTCCAAATTTGACCAATGTCACAGCAGGTTGAAAGTCCCAACAGAAAATGCCAGGGGTTGAGCTGTGGAATTCAGTTTTTTTTGTTTCATTGGGGGTCTGAAATGGTATTTTGCATCACCAGCTGTTGAAAGAATGGTTCAACCTCCAAGTACGACCAACCTAGACCCTCTGTTGCGAGCCTACGCCTTGTTTGCGAGCTCTACATGGTTTTTCTTGCATATTTTGAAATGATGTCCAATTGAATGGAGTGTGAATCTTGAAATACGACCCTTTTTGTTACTGTTTTTTTGCCCCAACAGGTTGAAAGTCCCAACAGAAAATGCCAGGGGTTGAGCTGTGGAATTCAGTTTTTTTTGTTTCATTGGGGGTCTGAAATGGTATTTTGCATCATCAGCTGTTGAAAGCATGGTTCAACCTCCAAGTAAGACCAACCTAGACCCTCTGTTGCGAGCCTATGCCTTGTTTGTGAGCTCTACATGGTTTTTCTTGCATATTTTGAAATGATGTCCAATTGAATGGTGTGTGAATCTTGAAATACGACCCTTTTTGTTAATGTGTTTTTGTCCCAGCAGGTTGAAAGTCCTAACAGAAAATGCCAGGGGTTGAGCTGTGGAATTCAGTTTTTTTTGTTTCATTGGGGGTCTGAAATGGTATTTTGCATCATCAGATGTTGAAAGAATGGTTTAACCCCCAAGTAAGACCAACCTAGACCCTCTATTGTGAGCCTATACCTTATTTGTGAGCTCTACATTGTTTTTCCTGCATATTTTGAAATGATGTCCAATTGAATGGCGTGTGAATCTTGAAATACGACCCTTTTTGTTAATGTGTTTTTGTCCCAACAGGTTGAAAGTCCCAACAGAAAATGCCAGGGGTTGAGCTGTGGAATTCAGTTTTTTTTCATTGGGGGTCTGAAATGGTATTTTGCATCATCAGCTGTTGAAAGAATGGTTCAACCCCCAAGTAAGACCAACCTAGACCCTCTATTGTGAGCCTATACCTTATTTGTGAGCTCTACATGGTTTTTCTTGCATATTTTGAAATGATGTCCAATTGAATGGTGTGTGAATCTTGAACTACGACCCTTTTTGTTAATGTGTTTTTGTCCCAACAGGTTGAAAATCCCAACAGAAAATGCCAGGGGTTGAGCTGTGGAATTCAGTTTTTTTGTTTCATTGGGGGTCTGAAATGGTATTTTGCATCATCAGCTGTTGAAAGAATGGTTCAACCTCCAAGTAAGACCAACCTAGACCCTCTGTTGCGAGCCTATGCCTTGTTTGTGAGCTCTACATGGTTTTTCTTGCATGTTTTGAAATGATGTCCAATTGAATGGTGTGTGAATCTTGAAATACGACCCTTTTTGTTAATGTGTTTTTGTCCCAACCGGTTGAAAGTCCCAACAGAAAATGCCAGGGGTTGAGCTGTGGAATTCAGTTTTTTTTGTTTCATTGAGGGTCTGAAATGGTATTTTGCATCATCAGCTGTGGAAAGCATGGTTCAACCTCCAAGTAAGAACAACCTAGACCCTCTATTGTGAGCCTATACCCTATTTGTGAGCTCTACATGGTTTTTCTTGCATCTTTTGAAATGATGTCCAATTGAATGGTGTGTGAATCTTGAAATACGACCCTTTTTGTTAATGTGTTTTTGTCGCAACAGGTTGAAAATCCCAACAGAAAATGCCAGGGGTTGAGCTGTGGAATTCGTTTTTTTTGTTTCATTGGGGGTCTGAAATGGTATTTTGCATCATCAGCCGTTGAAATAATGGTTCAACCTCCAAGTAAGACCAACCTAGACCCTCTATTGTGAGCCTATACCCTATTTGTGAGCTCTACATTGTTTTTCTTGCATATTTTGAAATGATGTCCAATTGAATGGTGTGTGAATCTTGAAATACGACCCTTTTTGTTAATGCGTTTTTGTCCCAACAGGTTGAAAATCCCAACAGAAAATGCCAGGGGTTGAGCTGTGGAATTCAGTTTTTTTTGTTTCATTGGGGGTCTGAAATGGTATTTTGCATCATCAGCTGTTGAAAGAATGGTTCAACCTCCAAGTAAGACCAACCTAGACCCTCTATTGTGAGCCTACAGCTTATTTGTGAGCTCTACATGGTTTTTCTTGCATCTTTCGAAATGATGTCCAATTGAATGGTGAATGGTGTGTGAATCTTGAAATACGACCCTTTTTGTTAATGTGTTTTTGTCCCAACAGGTTGAAAATCCCAACAGAAAATGCCAGGGGTTGAGCTGTGGAATTCGTTTGTTTTGTTTCATTGGGGGTCTGAAATGGTATGTTGCATCATCAGCTGTTGAAAGCATGGTTCAACCTCCAAGTAAGACCAACCTAGACCCTCTATTGTGAGCCTATACCCTATTTGTGAGCTCTACATTGTTTTTCTTGCATGTTTTGAAATGATGCAATATTTTGTCATATTATATATGTTGAATTGTACTTACATTTTGTCATGTTTGAATGGTATAACTTGCGCGTCGTGGCGAGGCGCCTTGGCCATGAATAACAATGAATAGCCGTCTATAATTTCATACATTTTTTTTTCAGGATTCGTTTCTATTCTTTCTATCAAAGAGCTGCGAAGAGAACCTGCAGAGTTAGAGCCATCGCCTTGCTGATGCTGTGTTCCATGAAAAGCTTGGAGCAGATCAGGGAAAGATAGTGAAAGTTGGCAACATGCCAACCCTTGGCAAGATGCCAAAATTAGATAAAATCAGAACATTGCTTTGGGTGAGCAAAGTTCCAAGACAAGACCACAAGACAAGGCGACGTAGAAAAAAAACATGTTGTGCGATGATGTGCCCTGTTGGTCCATTATGTGGGGTCTGAAAAACACATTGCATGTCCAAAAAAATAATGCACAAACAAAAATGCCTACTTTGAGATCACACAGATCCTAATTATATCAAATTACACCACCGTAGACCCCAAACAGTGGGTGGGTTCAAGACGTGTTGAGGAACAGGGTCAAACACATGACATGAGAAAGCATTAAGAACCCCTAACCGTACACTGTTTGGGAAAAAATGCAAAATGAGACCACCCGCTACAGGGAAACAAGAAGAGAGACAAACTGGGAGACAATATCGGAGACAAGACCTCGGGAAGGCGGACACACCATCCAACACCAAGGCGGACACCTTAAGAAAGCCTACCCCAACAATACACTGTTTGAAAAAATGCAAAATCAGACCACCCACCACAAAGGGAAACAAGAAAAAAGATAAGTTGGGAGACAAGCTGGGAGACAAGAAGGAAGACAAGCTGGGAGACAAAGGAGACAAAAAACATCGGGAAGGTGGACACACAATCCAACACAGGAAACAAGAAGGGAGACAATGGGAGACAAGGGGGAGACAAGACCTCGGGAAAGTGGACGCACCATGCAACACAGGTCACACATATCTAAGGAGAAAATGGGAGGTAATGAAAACCAAGACTTCGGGAAGGTGGACCATCCAACACAGGCACATGTGGGGAGACAATGGGAAACAATTGGAGGCAACGGGAGACAATGGGAGACAATGGGAAACACGTGGAAACAAGCGGAGACAAGGATAGACAAGAAGGGAGACAAGGGGAGACAAGACTTCGGGAAGGCGGACACACCATCCAACACAGGCACACATGTAGGGACAATGGGAGACAATTCGGAAACAAGACGTCGGGAAGGCGGACACACCATCCCAACATAGGCACACATGTAGGGACAATGGGAGCCAATTCGGAAACAAGACGTCGGGAAGGCGGACACACCATCCAACATAGGTGCACACATGCGGGGAGACAATGGGAGAGAATGGGGAGCAATGGGGGACCTGGGGAGCAATGGGGGGCCAGGGGAGACAAGACCTTGAAAAGGCGGGCACACCATCCAACACAAACGCATATTGTGGGGAGACAATCGGAGACAAGACCTCGGGAAGGCAGACCTACTACTACTACTACTACTATTACTTCTAATACTAAAAGTATTAATAGTACGCGCGGGTTCCGCGCGTCTGTTTTTCGCGCGGGTTCTGCGCCTGTTGTTCTGCGCGGGTTCCGCGTTTGGCTGCTTTCAAATTGCTTAAAGATTTTTTTAATATTAAGACGAATATTACTACTACTTCTACTAACTATAAATTAGTCAATATTACGATTAATATCATTTCTATTACATCTACAATATTATTACTACTATTACTATTACTATTACTATTACTATTACTACTA
The DNA here is from genome assembly GCA_947184155.2 of Cladocopium goreaui. Lineage (NCBI taxonomy): Eukaryota > Dinophyceae > Suessiales > Symbiodiniaceae > Cladocopium > Cladocopium goreaui. The sequence continues at coordinate 13,164 of CAMXCT020006457.1, forward strand.
TTACTCTGAGTACTAGTGAACGACGAGCCTTACTGTTACTATACTAAGTCCTATGGCATATTACTATACTCGTGCTATACTACGACTGACTCCTCCGTCTTATCACCTGTGCTAATTAAACTACTTTACCACCACTGTAAACATACATCTCACTCTCTACCTACTACTCCTCTTACTACAACTCACTACCTGCTTACTACTAGTCGGGGGACGACGACGACGACGGTGTACGGACGACGAACTACCGGTATACCGTACACCTCCGACCGACTACCGGACGACTCCGACGACCGAAGACCGTACCGACAGGACGAAACGACTACCCGATTTCTGAAGGACGACTGGATCCGCGTTTAAGACAGGACCGTACCCCGACGTGACGACGACAGAGACTTGGTTTTTCGACGATTCGGATTGTGTGTGGTCCTTTTTGATAACGACTAGTTGTTTGTTGCGACTAAGATCTGAACGACATACGACGACGAATGAACGACAAAACGATCAAAGACGACCATACGACGAAGACTAACTACGATACTTACGAGACTGTGACGACAGGATTACTGAGTACTACTACTAACTTATTGCTACCGGTACTCACTACTACTACTTACGGGTACTTTATTTCTCCTAAACTCCTACTACTACTACTACTCCTACTACTACGACTACTACTACCTCTGATACTACGACGACGTAGTGATACGACTGACGACGATCTTTGAGCTATTTCATACTTTTATCCTTTGACTACGTTTTACTTACTTCTACTACTACTACTACTACTTTTACAACTTTTACTACTACTACTACTACTACTACTACTAATACTTTTAATACTAGAAGTATTAATACTACACGCGGGTTCCGCGTGTGTGGGTTTCGCGCGGGTTCCGCGCGTTATGCGCGTTTGCTTTTCGCGCGGGTTCTGCGCGTGTTGTTCTGCGCGGGTTTCGCACGCGTGGTCGCATTTAAATTTCTTACTATTACTGCTACTGCTACTGCTACTACTACTACTACTGCTACTAGTACTACAAATACTAAAGGTACGCGCGGGTTCCGTGCGTATGCGTTCCGCGCGGGTTCCGCGCGTTATGCGCGTTTGCTTTTCGCGCGGGTTCCGCGCGTGTTGTTCTGCGCGGGTTCCGCGCGCGTCGTCGCATTGAAATTTCTTACTATTACTACTACTACTACTACTACTACTACTACTAGTACTTTTAATACTAGAAGTATTAATACTAAGCGCGGGTCTGCGCGTCTGCGTTTCGCGCGGGTTCCGCGCGTTATGCGCGTTTGCTTTTCGCGCGGGTTCCGCGCGTGTTGTTCTGCGCGGGTTCCGCGCGCGTCGTCGCATTCAAATTTCTTACTATTACTACTATTACTACGACTACGACTACTACTACTACTACCACCACCAGTACTAAGACTACGACTACTACTACTACTAGTCCTGCTAATACTGGAAGTATTAATAGTACGCGCAGGTTCTGCGCGTCTGCGTTTCGCGCGGGTTCCGCGCGTGTTGTTCTGCGCGGGTTCCGCGCTTGGCTGCCTTCAAATTGCTTAAAGAAATTTATATAGTAAAACAAAAATTACTACTTCTACTAACTATAATTTTGACAATATTACGATTAATATCATTTCTATTTCATCTACATCTACGATATTATTACTATTACTACCACTACTACCACTACTACTACTACTACTACTACTACTATTACTATGACTACTACTACTACTACTACTACTATGACTACTACTATGACTACTACTACTACTACTACTATTACTCCTAAGTACTAAGAAATAAAAAA
>CAMXCT020006457.1:15080-227580 GCA_947184155.2 Cladocopium goreaui
CTACTACTACTACTACTACTACTAGTACTACTACTATGACTACTACTACTACTACTTCTACTACTACTAGTACTACTACTACTGCTACTACTAATACTACTACTACTACTACTGCTACTAGTACTAGAAGTATTAAAAGTACGCGCGGGTTCCGCGCGTCTGCGTTTCGCGCGGGTTCTGCGCGTTGTGCGCGTTCGCTTTTCGCGCGGGTTCCGCGCGTGTTGTTCTGCGCGGGTTCCGCGCGCTTCGTCGCATTCAAATTTCTTACTACTACTACTACTCCTCCTACTACTACTACTACTGCTACTACTACTTACTACTACTACTACTACTACGACTACTACTACTACTGCTACTAATACTAGAAAGTATTAATAGTACGCGCGGGTTCCGCGCGTATGCGTTTCGCGCGGGTTCCGCGCGTTATGCGCGTTTGCTTTTCGCGCGGGTTCCGCGCGTGTTGTTCTGCGCGGGTTCCGTGCGCGTCGTCGCATTCAAATTTCTTGCTACTTCTACTAATACTACGACGACGACTACTACGACGAGGACTACTACTACTACTACGACGACGACTACTACTACTACTACTTCTACTACTACTACTACTACTATGACTACTACTACTACTACTACTAGTATTACTACTAGAGCTACTACTACTACTGCTACTACTACTACTATTACTACTACTACTACTCCTGCTACTACTACTACTACTACTACTACTAGAAGAAATATTAATAGTACGCGCGGGTTCCGCGCGTCTGTGTTTCGCGCGGGTTCCGCGCGTTGTGCGCGTTTACTTTTCGGGCGGGTTCCGCGCGTGTTGTTCTGCGCGGGTTCCGCGCGCTTCGTCGCATTCAAATTTCTTACTACTACTACTACTACTACTGCTACTACTGCTACTAGTACTAGAAGTATTAAAAGTACGCGCGGGTTCCGCGCGTATGCGTTTCGCGCGGGTTCCGCGCGTTATGCGCGTTTGCTTTTCGCGCGGGTTCCGCGCGTGTTGTTCTGCGCGGGTTCCGCGCGCGTCGTCGCATTCAAATTTCTTGCTACTTTTACTACTACTACTACTACTACTACTACGAGGAGGACTACTACGACGACGACGACTACTACTAGTACTACTACTTCTACTTCTACTACTACTACTACTACTACTACTACTACTACTACTAGAAGTATTAATAGTACGCGCGGGTTCCGCTCTTCTGTGTTTCGCGCGGGTTCCGCGCGTTATGCGTGTTTGCTTTTTGAAAGAGACAGGCGCACATGTGGGGAGACAGTGGGAGACAAGCAAAGACAAGGGAAAACAAGGGGAGACAAGATCCGCGGGAAGGCGAACACACCATCCAATACAGGCACACACGTGGGGAGACAAGGGGAGACAAGGGCAGACAAGACCCTCAGGAAGGCGGACACACCATCCAACACAGGCACACAATTGGGGACGCAGTGGGAGACAAGGGGAGACAGTGGGAGACAAGGGGAGACAAGGGGAGACAAGACCCACGGGAAGGCGGACACACAGGCACACATGTGGGGAGACAGTGGGAGACAGTGGGAGACAGGGAGAGACAAGGGGAGACAAGGGGAGCCAAGACCCGCAGGAAGCGGACACACCATCCAATACAGGAACACATGTGGGGAGACAGTGGGAGACAAGAGGAGACAAGGGCAGACAAGGAGGGGACAAGGGGAGACAAGACCCACGGGAAGGCGGACACACCATCCAACACAGGCGCACATGTGGGGAGACAGTGGGAGACAAGGGGAGACAAGACCCGCGGGAAGGCGGACACACCATCCAACACTGTGGGGAAACAGTGGGAGACAAGGGGAGACAAAGGGAGACAAGACGCTCGGGAAGGCGGACACACCATCCAACACAGGCACACATGTGGGGAGACAGTGGGAAAAAGTGGGAAACAAGGGGAAACAAGGGAAAACAAGGGGAGACAAGATGCGCGGGAAGGCGGACACACCATCCAATACAGGCACACATGTGGGGAGACAGTGGGAGACAAGGGGAGGCAAGGGGAGACAAGACCCTCGGGAAGGCGGACGCACCCATCCAACACAGGCACACAATTGGGGACAGCGGGAGACAAGGGGAGACAAAAGAAAAAACAAGGGGAGACAAGGGGATACAAGGGGAGACAAGACCTGCGGGAAGGCGGACACACCATCCAATACAGGCACACATCTGGGGAGATAGTGTCAGACAAGGGGGGACACAGTGGGAGACAATGGGGACAAGACCCTCGGGAAGGCGGACACATAATCCAACAGCACACATGTGGGTGGGAAGACAGTGGGAGACAGTGGGAGACAAGGGGAGACAAGGGGAGGCAAGACCTGCGGGAAGGCGGACACACCATCCAATACAGGCACACATGTGGGGAGACAGTGGGAGACAGAGGGAGACAAGGGGAGACAAGACCCTCGGGAAGGCGGACACACCATCCAATACAGGCCCATTTGTGGGGAGACAGTGGGAGACAGCACACATGTGGGAAGACAGTCGGAGACAGTGGGAGACAAGGGGAGACAAGGGGAGACAAGACCCGCCGGAAGGCGGACACACCATCCAATACAGGCACACATGTGGGGAGACAGTGGGAGACAGTGGGAGACAAGGGGAGACAAGGGGAGACAAAACCCTCGGGAAGGCGGACACACCATCCAACACAGGGGCACATGTGGGGAGACAGTGGGGAGACAAGGGGAGACAAGGGAGACAAGACCCTCGGGAAGGCGGGCACATAATCCAACAGCACACATGTGGGTGGGAAGACAGTGGGAGACAGTGGGAGACAGTGGGAGACAAGGGCAGACAAGAGGAGACAAGGGGAGATAAGGGGAGACAAGACCCGCGGGAAGGCGGACATACCATCCAATACAGGCACATATGTGGGGAGACAGTGGGAGACAAGGGCAGACAAGGGGAGACAAGACCTGCGGGAAGGCGGAACACACCGTCCAATACAGGCACATATGTGGGAAGACAGTGGGAGACAGTGGGAGACAAGGGCAGACAAGAGGAGACAAGGGGAGATAAGGGGAGACAAGACCCGCGGGAAGGCGGACATACCATCCAATACAGGCACATATGTGGGGAGACAGGGGAAGACAGTGGGAGTCAAGGGGAGACAAGGGGAGACAAGACCCTCGGGAAGGCGGACACACCATCCAATACAGGCACACATGTGGGGAGACAGTGGGAGACAAGGGGAGACAAGACCCTCGGGAAGGCGGACACACCATCCAACACACGCGCACATGTGGGGAGACAGTGGGAGACAAGGGGAGACAAGGGAGACAAGACCCTCGGGAAGGCGGACACACCATCCAACAGCACATGTGGAGAGACAGTGGGAGACAGTGGGAGACAGGCGGAGACAAGGGGAGGCAAGGGGAGACAAGGGGAGACAAGACCCCGGAAAGGCGGACACACCATCCAATACAGGCACACATGTGGGGAGACAGTGGAGACAAGGGGGACAAGGGGAGACAAGACCCTCGGGAAGGCGGACACACCATCCAATACAGGCACACATGTGGGGAGACAGTGGGAGACAAGGGGAGACAAGGGCAGACAAGACCCTCGGGAAGGCGGACACACCATCCAATACAGGCCCATTTGTGGGGAGACAGTGGGAGACAAGGCAACAGCACACATGGAGACAGTGGGAGACAGTGGGAGACAGTGGGAGACAAGGGGAGACAAGACCCTCGGGAAGGCGGACACACTATCCAATACAGGCCCATTTGTGGGAGACAGTGGGAGACAGCACACATGTGGGAAGACAGTCGGAGACAGCGGGAGACAAGGGGAGACAAGGGGAGACAAGACCCGCGGGAAGGCGGACACACCATCCAATACAGGCACACATGTGGGGAGACAGGGGGAGACAGTGGGAGACAGTGGGAGACAAGGGGAGACAAGGGGAGACAAGACCCTCGGGAAGGCGGACACACCATCCAACACAGGCACACATGTGGGGAGACAGTGGGGAGTCAAGGGGAGACAAGGGGAAACAAGACGCTTGGGAAGGCGGACGCACCATCCAATACAGGCACACATGTGGGGAGACAGTGGGAGACAGTGGGAGACAAGGGGAGACAAGGGGAGACAAGGGGAGCCAAGACCCGCGGGAAGGCGGACACACCATCCAACAGCACACATGTGGAGAGACAGTGGGAGACAGTGGGAGACAGTGGGAGACAAGACCTGCGGGAAGGCGGAACACACCGTCCAATACAGGCACATATGTGGGAAGACAGTGGGAGACAGTGGGAGACAAGGGCAGACAAGAGGAGACAAGGGGAGATAAGGGGAGACAAGACCCGCGGGAAGGCGGACATACCATCCAATACAGGCACATATGTGGGGAGACAGTGGAAGACAGTGGGAGTCAAGGGGAGACAAGGGGAGACAAGACCCTCGGGAAGGCGGACACACCATCCAATACAGGCACACATGTGGGGAGACAGTGGGAGACAAGGGGAGACAAGACCCTCGGGAAGGCGGACACACCATCCAACACACGCGCACATGTGGGGAGACAGTGGGAGACAAGGGGAGACAAGGGAGACAAGACCCTCGGGAAGGCGGACACACCATCCAACAGCACATGTGGAGAGACAGTGGGAGACAGTGGGAGACAGGCGGAGACAAGGGGAGGCAAGGGGAGACAAGGGGAGACAAGACCCGCGGAAAGGCGGACACACCATCCAATACAGGCACACATGTGGGGAGACAAGGGGAGACAAGGGGAGACAAGACCCTCGGGAAGGCGGACACACCATCCAACACACGCGCACTTGTGGGGAGACAGTGGGAGACAAGGGGGGACATACAGGCACATATGTGGGAAGACAGTGGGAGACAAGGGGAGACAAGGGCAGACAAGAGGAGACAAGGGGAGATAAGGGGAGACAAGACCCGCGGGAAGGCGGACATACCATCCAATACAGGCACATATGTGGGGAGACAGTGGAAGACAGTGGGAGACAAGGGGAGACAAGACCCTCGGGAAGGCGGACACACCATCCAATACAGGCACACATGTGGGGAGACAGTGGGAGACAAGGGGAGACAAGGGGAGACAAGACCCTCGGGAAGGCGGACACACCATCCAACACACGCGCACATGTGGGGAGACAGTGGGAGACAAGGGGAGACAAGGGAGACAAGACCCTCGGGAAGGCGGACACACCATCCAACAGCACATGTGGAGAGACAGTGGGAGACAGTGGGAGACAGGCGGAGACAAGGGGAGGCAAGGGGAGACAAGGGGAGACAAGACCCGCGGAAAGGCGGACACACCATCCAATACAGGCACACATGTGGGGAGACAGTGGGAGACAAGGGGAGACAAGACCCTCGGGAAGGCGGACACACCATCCAATACAGGCACACATGTGGGGAGACAGTGGGAGACAAGGGGAGACAAGGGCAGACAAGACCCTCGGGAAGGCGGACACACCATCCAATACAGGCCCATTTGTGGGGAGACAGTGGGAGACAAGGCAACAGCACACATGGAGACAGTGGGAGACAGTGGGAGACAGTGGGAGACAGTGGGAGACAAGGGGAGACAAGGGGAGACAAGGGGAGACAAGACCCTCGGGAAGGCGGACACACTATCCAATACAGGCCCATTTGTGGGAGACAGTGGGAGACAGCACACATGTGGGAAGACAGTCGGAGACAGCGGGAGACAAGGGGAGACAAGGGGAGACAAGACCCGCGGGAAGGCGGACACACCATCCAATACAGGCACACATGTGGGGAGACAGGGGGAGACAGTGGGAGACAGTGGGAGACAAGGGGAGACAAGGGGAGACAAGACCCTCGGGAAGGCGGACACACCATCCAACACAGGCACACATGTGGGGAGACAGTGGGGAGTCAAGGGGAGACAAGGGGAAACAAGACGCTTGGGAAGGCGGACGCACCATCCAATACAGGCACACATGTGGGGAGACAGTGGGAGACAGTGGGAGACAAGGGGAGACAAGGGGAGACAAGGGGAGACAAGGGGAGCCAAGACCCGCGGGAAGGCGGACACACCATCCAACAGCACACATGTGGAGAGACAGTGGGAGACAGTGGGAGACAGGGGGAGACAGTGGGAGACAAGACCTGCGGGAAGGCGGAACACACCGTCCAATACAGGCACATATGTGGGAAGACAGTGGGAGACAAGGGGAGACAAGGGCAGACAAGAGGAGACAAGGGGAGATAAGGGGAGACAAGACCCGCGGGAAGGCGGACATACCATCCAATACAGGCACATATGTGGGGAGACAGTGGAAGACAGTGGGAGTCAAGGGGAGACAAGGGGAGACAAGACCCTCGGGAAGGCGGACACACCATCCAATACAGGCACACATGTGGGGAGACAGTGGGAGACAAGGGGAGACAAGGGGAGACAAGGGGAGACAAGACCCTCGGGAAGGCGGACACACCATCCAACACACGCGCACATGTGGGGAGACAGTGGGAGACAAGGGGAGACAAGGGAGACAAGACCCTCGGGAAGGCGGACACACCATCCAACAGCACATGTGGAGAGACAGTGGGAGACAGGGGGAGACAGGCGGAGACAAGGGGAGGCAAGGGGAGACAAGGGGAGACAAGACCCGCGGAAAGGCGGACACACCATCCAATACAGGCACACATGTGGGGAGACAGTGGGAGACAAGGGGAGACAAGGGGAGACAAGACCCTCGGGAAGGCGGACACACCATCCAACACACGCGCACATGTGGGGAGACAGTGGGAGAGAAGCGGAGACAAGGGGAGCCAAGACCCGCGGGAAGGCGGACACACCATCCAACAGCACACATGTGGAGAGACAGTGGGAGACAGTGGGAGACAGGGGGAGACAGTGGGAGACAAGGGGAGACAAGGGGAGACAAGACCCGCGGGAAAGCGGACACACCATCCAATACAGGCCCACATATGTGGGGAGACAGTGGGAGACAGTGGGAGACAAGGGGAGACAAGGGGAGACAAGACCCTCGGGAAGGCGGACACACTATCCAATACAGGCCCATTTGTGGGGAGACAGTGGGAGACAGCACACATGTGGGAAGACAGTCGGAGACAGCGGGAGACAAGGGGAGACAAGGGGAGACAAGACCCGCGGGAAGGCGGACACACCATCCAATACAGGCACACATGTGGGGAGACAGGGGGAGACAGTGGGAGACAAGACCCTCGGGAAGGCGGACACACCATCCAACACAGGCACACATGTGGGGAGACAGTGGGGAGTCAAGGGGAGACAAGGGGAAACAAGAATCCAATACAGGCACACATGTGGGGAGACAGTGGGGAGACAGTGGGAGACAGTGGGAGACAAGGGGAGACAAGGGGAGACAAGACCCTCGGGAAGGCGGACACACCATCCAATACCAAGGCGGACACCTTAGAAAGCATTAAGAACCCCTAACAGTACACTGTTTGGGGAAAAACGTAGGAAACCCGTTAAAATTTACATCAAGTTATGTGAGATAACGTAGCAGGGTCTAATATCTTTTTTGTAAACCCCCCCCTTTTACGTTTTTGATTTTAGACCCCAAATGTGGGAGGAAGTTTTGGGGGGGGTGGAATGATTCCAGACCCCAAAAAGGGGTCTAGGGTGAAACCACCCCCTCAAATTGTCAAAAATGAGATTGATCATATTAGACCTAAACGGTGGGGGGTCTGGAATCATCAGTTTTGGGGTCTATTATGATTATGGGAAGTATGATAAAAACCTATGTTGAGGGGTCTGAGATCATCAGGGGGTTGGGGTCTAACATGAAAAAATACCATTCTAGACCCCCCCCTCGGGAGAGCCCTGGGTATACCATTTCAAACCCTTTAGTAGTTGGGGGTATAAAGCGTCTGTGTGTAAAAGCTTCCGTGTGTAAAATGTCTCATCCTCATCCTCATTATCATCATCATCATCATCATCATCACCTTCATCATCCACATTATCATACATTATCATACATTATCCCCCCACTCCCCCACACTGTTTCGGGTCTCTTGCGGGGATAATATTGTATTCTATCAGAGAAGGAAAGAAAAGAAAAAGAGCAGACGAAAGAATCAGAAGAGAAGCGTGCGAAAAGGCAGAAAAATTACGCTAATTTGTTTTAATGTTTGAATATTTTGCGGTTCTAGAGGGTCGAAAGGTTCGCTAAAGCGGCGGGTGCGGAATTATTCATCTAGATAAGAGATGGAAAAATATATACTAGACGACGGATGGCCCGAGAGCGTAGAGGAGCAGGGTCATGCAGGGTCTTCTCTTGTTAGTATGGAAATGTTGTGGAAGATCAGGTGGAGGGGGATGATGTTGCGAGATGTTGCGAGGATGATGTTGTGGAAGATGAGGTGGAGGATGATAATGTGGAGGATGATGATGTTGATGATGATGATGTTGAGGATGATGAGGTTTAGGGTAATGATGTTGAGGATGAGGGGGAGGATGATGATGTTGAGGATGATGATGTCAAGGGGGAGGAAGAGGATGATGTGGAGAATGATGATGTCGAGTCGGAGGAAGAGGATGATACTGAGGATGCTGATGCGGAGGAGGAGGAGGAGGACCGATCCCAAGACCGCGCTGCATGTTTTGTACGAGCCTGCGCGGTCGAAATGCACTTCAACATTTCGCAAGAGCCACTTTGCACAGGAATTTACAGGAAAACTGCTGCGCCCCAGATTGAGCCCAGAATGCGCACGCACACACACACGCACACACTTGCTTGCACACTTTGTTCGAGCCTGCCCAGTCGAAATGCACGTCAACACTTCACACGAGCCACTTTACACGGACATTGCGGGAAAAATGCCGCGCCCCAGATTGAGGCCAGAACGCAGATACACACATTGTGCGAGCCTGCGCAGTCGAAGTGCATGTCAACATTTCACAAAAGCCACTTTATACGGACATTTGCAGGAAAAATGCCGCGGCCCAGAACCGGGACCCGCACTTTGTGCGAGCTTGCAGTCGAAATGCATGTCAACATTTCACAAAGGCCACTTCATACGGACATTTGCAGGAAAAATTGCCGCGGCCCAGAAGCGGGACCCGCACTTTGTGCGAGCTTGCAGTCGAAATGCATGTCAACATTTCACAAAGGCCACTTCATACGGACATTTGCAGGAAAAATGCCGCGGCCCAGAAGCGGGACCCGCACTTTGTGCGAGCCTGCGCGGTCGAAATGCTGGTCAACATTTCACAAGAGTCACTTCATACGGAAGTTTACAGGAAAAATGCCGCGGCCCAGAACCGGGACCCGCACTTTGTGCGAGCCTGCAGTCGAAATGCATGTCAACATTTCACAAGAGTCACTTCATACGGAAGTTTACAGGAAAAATGCCGCGGCCCAGAACCGGGACCCGCACTTTGTGCGAGCTTGCAGTCGAAATGCATGTCAACATTTCACAAAAGCCACTTTATACGGACATTTGCAGGAAAAATGCCGCGGCCCAGAAGTGGGACCCGCACTTTGTGCGAGCCTGCGCGGTCGAAATGCTGGTCAACATTTCACAAGAGTCACTTCATACGGAAGTTTACAGGAAAAATGCCGCGGCCCAGAAGCGGGACCCGCACTTTGTGCGAGCCTGCGCGGTCGAAATGCTGGTCAACATTTCACAAGAGTCACTTCATACGGAAGTTTACAGAAAAATTGCCGCGGCCCAGAGCCGGGACCCGCACTTTGTGCGAGCTTGCAGTCGAAATGCATGTCAACATTTCACAAGAGTCACTTCATACGGAAGTTTACAGGAAAAATGCCGCGGCCCAGAACCGGGACCCGCACTTTGTGCGAGCTTGCAGTCGAAATTTTGTTCTTTGCGCATCTGGCAATCAGGCTTCAGATGATACGAGTATCGTCCATCAGAAGCAGTCAGATAGACTGGGCCGAAGTAGTGGTCATCACAAAACTCTTTCTGGACCGCGACTGGCGCCAATTTTGAAGGCTTTGGAAACTTTGCGATCATCTTCGCCAAGAAATCCACATGGTCGGCAGAGACACTTTACAAGTAGGCTTTCCGCTGCCAAGCCTATTCCCAAGGCAGCCGCCACAATCCCCTCCAACAGACCCATGTAGCTTGGCACCTGAGATTGCAACGTAAATTTCTTGAATCAACTGCAAAATGGTAGCGCCAGAGTCGTGGAAGTGTTTGTGGATGTGATGGCAAGACATTTACGTTGCAATCTCGGGTGCCAAGCTACATGGGGATTGTGGTGGCTGTCTTTGCAATAGGCTTGGCCACGGGGAGCCTACTCGTAAAGTGTCTCTGCCGACCATGTGGATTTCGTGGTACTTCATGTTGATGGGCAGGTGGGAGACCAAGGAATGACCATTTTGTAACCCTATGGAACCTACCATTTTATAGCAGGATAGGATGGGCACTTTACACTTTGGAAGGCGCACTCCCTTGGGGATAATTTCAACGGGGATCTAATTTATACAATATGTTTCCCTGTCAATGCCACCTAACGTTGGTGGTTTCCCAACCACATCGGAGGTGATGATTCTCAATGACTTTGCACACCACCAATGTTGAAGGAGCATATATCAGTGTGAGGCACATAAAATTTGTAGAAAATTTGGAAAACAAATTTGTAGATGGGCAATGGGAGTTGGTAAATGAACCTGAAAATTGAAATAGTTGGTTGCAGGCCGCTTTTCATGGGCTCAGCAGAAAGAGCTGCACCGAAGCCCCAGAGCACCAGAGCTCCACATGGTTCGCATCCTCAGAAAAAATGAATTGGGTGACCCATTGCAATCTATGGCCAGCTAGCCAATGCCAATCCGCAAAATGGATGGTCCCTATTCAAAGGCTACATGGTGCAACTATATCTGTGTCCCGCCATTTTGTTGCTGCCAACGGGAAGGCCCTACCAATTTGTAGCTCCAAATGGAAATGATGGTCAAAAAATACACTTTGTTGTGTTTTAATGTTTTTTCCAACATGTAAACAATTTTGGAACGTCTTTTTTGGTGCTGTCCCGCTCTCGACCAACTCTCCCAATGAGTCGTGTTCGAAAACAAGATACCGCTCCTCTAGCGTCGATGTGGCTGTGTCGTCGGCCACGCTGAGGCCATGTGCTTGCAGCACCAGGAGCAGGAAGCAAGCCATGTGAAACCACAACATGTCTGGGGCTTCGGTGGAGCTGTCTCTGTTGAGCCCATGAAGAGCGGCCTGCGGCCGATTATTTCAATGTTTCTACAAAATCAACTTTATAAGGGACCAACGTCCTCCCATTCTACAAGGGAATTTTCAAGGGGGATTAAACTATATAAAATAATATATTATAGGAAAATACAAAATAGTATAAAAACAAATAATATAATATAGTGCAGTTATATATATATATGTACAATTTTAAACATCTTTAAAATATCTAGTATTTGATATGTAATACCCAATATGCAATATATAATATATACTATAATATGTAAAATATATAGTAAACAATATATACTGCATAATCTTTAATCTATAACCTATATATAATCTATAAATCTACAATATACAATCTGTAATCTATATTTTACAATATATAATATATAATTCTAATATATATATATATTCACATGATTTTCGATGTATATTCAAATGTATGTGCATACTGCGATGTTAGTACGAATGAACAATGAAGATAGTGATTCGCACACATTTTGTTCAATTTGCAGCTGGTTGCGGTCCTTGCAGGAGATATGTACAGAGTTCCCAGCAAACAATCTAAGGTGCCGGATATCTAATTTCAATTCGTGGGCTCAGCAGTTTCCCGGGAGCAAATGGCCGTTCTTGGACAAGAACTTCCTGAGACCGGAAAAGCTACCAGCAAAATCAGCTACTAATATAAGTCAGTTTCTGGTTACTGTAGTTTCTCGTTAATTTTCCGCAAAGTATTCATCTCTTCGGTTGGGTGCCATTTTGTTAGTAGAACCCTCGCCTGTGCTTGTGTGTGTCGACCTCTATCCGTGATTCGATGTTCGTGCGCCTTGATCGAGAGTAGGAAGAGCAAGCAGGCACAAGTTGTTTGCATCTTGAAGCACAGCTGCAACATCTACAACCACTCCAACAACAGCAACAATACGCCACGCTAGACTGCCCAACAGGATGGAGAAGATTTGGCCCGCAAAAAACGGCCAGCGGTTGGTCGTCCACCTCATCATCCACAGACGCAATACGGATAGAACATATACGCTACATTTCAAATCACCAGCCAGATACTGCAATAGAGTTATCCTGATCTATTACGTGAGAGAGTCACAGTATGTCAACATTCATTCTTGTAAATTAGTGTCAACAAAGTCCAGCTAGCAGTAACACAACTGCTTTGGCATTTTGCTTCAAGCCATATTAGTAGTGCACAACCCTCTTTCACCCCATTCATAACCCTCCTTCATCCTATTTCTATTTCTGTTGGTTTAAAACCTCATTTGCCGGTAGGTCAACCATACGTAGCCGCCATTAAGAGAGCACACAAATTAGATTTCCACTATTGGTGAATGAACATTCTTGATCTAAACCTACCAATCAACGCATGCACACTAATTACAATCAGTCATGTCGTGATAGATGCTGTAAATATGTGTGAATGATTAATCTCCCAGCATGTGTATTTTTGGCATCACATCACAATCAACATTATCTCAAACAAAACCATACCATAAAATCGCCATCTCCCCAATGTTTTGTTTCCCCCTTAGCTCAGCCTCCCAAAAAAACCCGCACCGAGCGTCATCAGCTCGTCCTCTGCCGTCCGCGCCTCAGGCGACGCCGGGCCCAGCACCCCCGCCTCGCCGCGCCGCCCGCGCGCGCGCGTCCGCAGCAGCCGCCGGCGCGGCGCAGCCGCGCGCGGCGGCCGAGGCCAGGACCACGGCCAGCTTCGACATGGCCGACAGAGCCATGGGGTCGTCCTGGGGGAAAATTGGATTTTTGTGGGATTTAATAGGATTTTACGTAGATATAATAGGATAAGAACGGGAATTTAGTTGTATCTTAATTGGATTTTATGGAAATATAATACAATAATAAGGTAATTAGTGATAATGATAATGGGAGAGGTTGGAGATGTTGGACGTTCAAGATGAGAATGAAAGAGAAAAGGAATTCTGCGAACATCTTGTGAACCTATAAGCGTTTCTTGATTAGGCTCTCCAAATTTTGCAGCAACTTCTTCCGAGGCTCTTCCCCATATGCAGCTCGGTACCACTCCAGCAGCTGCCGGCGAAGCTTCCATGCTGCGATTAACTCATCGGACTCTGCCAGAAGCTCAGCAAGCTGCTCAGCCGTCTCCAAAGTCACTGGATTTTGGTGCCCCAGGGCCCTCTGACAACCTGGCCAAGTGGTTGGAACTTCCTCCGCTGCACTGGGAATATTTCCTTATAATATATGGAAGTCTCCTGAGGGTGCCCCTTCTTTGAACCACGCATTGACGTGATTTTGTGGTGAAGTCATGTTGGCTCATTACAGCCTGCAAATCAACGATGATTATACTTAAGATTCAGACTTGTCATGTTATCCATTTCCCACAGCTTGTAGCTTACCATATCTTACCATCTAGCTTACCACACCTTGACTCACCTCCCCTGGTGATCCCTGGTGCCTTCCAAGAGATTCTTGAATAACTCCAGTGCTTCCGCATCCTCTCCGAGACTTCGCTGGCAGCTCGCCAGGTTCAGCCCCGAATCCAACGTGTCGCGGTGCTCGTCCCCCAGCCCCTTGCGGCGTCCCTCGTAGGCACGGCGATAGAAGGCCGCGGCATCGCGCCGTTCCCCGAGGTTCTCCAAGGACACGGCCAGGGAGTGGACGCGCGCCAAGACTTCTGGAGCCTCCAGGTCCAAGTGCCTTTCCTGAGTCAACAAAAAAGGAGAGTTGTGCCATGAAAATAGATAGATGATATGGTTATTGCAACACACATTATACATAGAAAAATAAAATCATAAATAATTGTGTGTATATATATATGTATATATATATATGATGATCTAACACAATTAATAATGTAACCAATATATAATATAAACCAATAGATGAATCCACCGAGCATTCTTTCAAAACACTTCCAAAACATTCGCAGCCCTCAAACCTTTGGTTGCCTTTTTGGGAGCAACAATTTATTGGACAGGTCGCCATGACTCCTCATCATCAACAACACTGTTGGTGGCTTAGCCCAAATGAGAGTCGGGATCTACTCAACATTGGGCGAGTTGTCAATCACAATGACTGCTCCGTGCACCGCATCTCAGGAATGTTGGTTAACTATGATGGCGATCCCACCTCACGTTAAAATGGCAATAAATAAATAAGTTCTGAAGTATCTGGCATAGACACTTTCCAACATAGACACTTTTCTAACAGAGATGGATGGAACATGTCTTGCTAGCTTCGAAAATGTGTTTTGCATCGGCATACTGTTCCAACCATTGGTCTACATCATACGGCCCATCTAAAGTAACCAGTGATCGCCCATCACTTCTGCACCCCGCCGACTCTGATGGTCACTGGGCATCAAACTGCAACAATTAGTTTTACCCTCCAGTAAATTAACATAGACCCCTTAATAAAAGGGGTTGGAAGATTAGTTTCCACTAAAAAATGGGTTCTTTTCAGGGTCTGAATTTCATTTACCAGAGGGTAGTAGCCACCAAATCGCTAGAACCGTTTTCTTTTTCACAAGAGATTGGACTTGGGTTGGACTTTTGCGCATCTTTTTGGGGTTCCTGTAACATCTATATCATGTGGCAAACCCAATCCCATAAACCAGCATAAACCATCCCATTAACCGTTGTGTCGTGGTAAACACCATCCCAGTCGTATAGGTATACCCAATTTCATTCGCCTCCAGTGTGGGCGGGTTCACCCAACAATAAACCCAAGAGTAAAAACTGGCAATTATCCAATAACATATCCAACAACGACAGTAACATATAAACCCAATTTCATGACATTACCCAATTAGATAAACTGGATTCCAAGAGTGATTAACACAATAACATACCCAACATTACTGGGTTTATCATAAAATAACCAACGTCCAACGCATTGCTTCAAGGCCTTGCTGCACTAGTGACCCTGGTGCCAAGGATCTAGGCCCTGCAAGCTGAGCTGCAACAAGGCCCGGTAGAGTTCGTCATCTTCATGACCTGGGCGTGCCAATCGAAGCATCATTGGATATCTTATTTATCAATGAAAGGGACATGCTTAACTTATATAATTGGTATTCATTATTCATCATGGTAATGAATCTTGATATCTGTTTTTGAGTATTTTTGGTGTGTATTTTAACATTGATTGAACCAATGGTTAACCCTCGAGGCTTTTGTTGTTTCAGCCACTGTTATGCGGGGATCCACGGTGGTGCATTTCCGGCAAAATGTACAACCCTACATGGCCATAATATACATACATACACATATATAAGCATGTACATACATGTTACAAATGACAATATATATATATATATATATAAAAATACATATAGATAGTGAATAAAATAAAATACAAAAAACCACATATATTTTAAACATTTCAAGAAACAAATACGTTACAAACATATAAAAAAAAAATAAATATAAATAAAAAATATTGAATATCAGAAATATAGTATATATGTAATATATATATATATAGAAAATAATATATATATATATATTACATATATAAATTTTATATAAATATAATATATATATATAATAGTGTTGATGGAAGAAATCCTGCACCACTTTCAAAGGCCTACACTTGAAACCTCGCGCTCCTAATTTAATATTGTTTGAAGACACAGTGATCAAAATGGATTTGCGCGAGTGACGGAAATCCTGCACCACCTGTCAACATGTCATTCAACATTGAGCTTGGGGGTACGGGGGTACAAGTTATGCATTAGCAAATCTAAGGTTATAGAGGTGGTGCAGGATTTCTTCCACCCACCGAAGAAAGAAAAGGATTTCTTGTATTTTTGGTCTTGCAAATTTCTTCCCGTCACCAGCTACTTCCAGGGGATCAAATCCATCGTCCGTTCTTCTTATAGTTCCCCCAGTGTGCTTCACTCTTCACCTGCACACAGCTGAGCACGAGGCAAAATGAGTGAGCTACATGGCAGCCGCCGCACGCTACACTGCAAACTACACGCAACACTCACGCTACACTACACGCAACACTACCACAATGCTGTCAGGGGCAGCATGTCAGGTCAGGACAGAAAAAGCTGACTTGTATTTTCATTTCATTCCTTAAAAGCCTCAAAGCTCCAAAATGCCGCCCCTGCCAGCAGTTCGGTAGTGTTGCGTGCAGTGTAGCGTGTAGTGTTGCGTGGGGCTGCCACGCAACACTGGTCACTTTTACGTGCTTCTTTGAAAAGGATTCTGCTTCCTCCCTCCTCCTGGTCCGGCAAGCATTTTCCGGCATGCCAGCGCTGCTCTGCCCAGCTTGTGTTGCAATATAGTCAAATCTAAATGCACCAGGCTTGATGACCTTGAATTCACAGGTTGATGATCTGACAAGCTAATGAATGCATATGGCCAAAACATCCTTCAGCTTTTGCCCGCTGATTCTTTGCAGTTCTTCAAACAGGCACATAGAATTTCAGTACTGTTGATGGAAGAAATCCTGCACCACTTTCAAAGGCCTACACTTGAAACCTCGCGCTCCTAATTTAATAGTTTGAAGACACAGTGATCAAAATGGATTTGCGCGAGTGACGGAAATCCTGCACCACCTGTCAACATGTCATTCAACATTGAGCTTGGGGGTACGGGGGTACAAGTTATGCATTAGCAAATCTAAGGTTATAGAGGTGGTGCAGGATTTCTTCCACCCACCGTATATATATAATATATAATATAAATATAATATATATATATTATAATAATATACATATATATATAATTTATATATATATATATGTCTAATAAATAAATAAATATATATATATAATATATCATATAATATATATATATATATATAATATATATAGAATACATAAAACATATATAATATATTACATATACCATATAATATATATAAAATATATAAATAATATAATACATACATATAGTATCATATAATATACAATATATATATAATAATGTATATATAATATATATATATATATATATTATATCAGTAATATATATATATATATATATGTTAAAATATATATATATTATATAACATAATATATATATATTATTTCATTAAAATAATGCATATATAATATATATATTAAATATACAATAAATATCTATAATACAAATTATATATAAAATAGGAAAATAAATAAAAGTAATAAACATATATAAATAAATTATTATGTATATAATATATATGATACATAAAATGTATATAATATATATAGTATATATAATATATATAATATAATATCTATAATATAGATAATATAGATAATATATATAAAATATATATGTTTTTTAAAAACATATATATATATATATACATATTATTGAAAATATGTGAGATTATATGAAATTAAATTAGTTAAATTACATTATATTATATTTTATTATATTATATTATACTAAATTGTATTGTATTTTATTGTATTGTATTGTATTAAATAATAATAATTCAATAGCATAAAATCAAATACTATGATATAATAAAATATAATATATAATATATTAAAATATAATATATAATATAATATAATATAGTATAATATAATATAATAAATTATAATATAATATAATATAATATAATGAAGTATAGTATAGTATAATATGTCAAAATATATTATAATAATATAATAATTCAAACATCCAATATAATATAATATAATAAAATAAACTATTATATAATACAACATAAGATAAAATAAGATAAGATAATATATATTGGACAATCCGCCCATAATGAGTTTCCGAGTAGAACCTGCATGTATGAACATTTCGCTTGCCACGTAGATTACCGGAGGGATCCGGAGGGTATATATATATATAATTATACATACAAACACGTTCCATCAACAACCTAATAATTGCCACCCAAAAAACCTCAAACCGGATGAATTGGTGAAACAGGCCGCCGCTGAGTTACATGGCAACGATCGCCCCCTAGACTGTGATTCTCTTGTTCGATCCCAAAAATCGTGGCTGAGAATTACCCAGTAACCATTCACCAATACTTTCCCAGAATTTTGCTTGTTTCAACGCGTCTTTTAACCAACATGGATGATGGATGGGGGTTGAGTCAACCCAAACTGGTGATTTTTCACACATGATCGTCTTTTCTCAGCTCAAGGGACATCTACAAACTCCTGAAATTGGAAAACTTCCAGCTAAACAATTGTGCATCGGCATGGGTCAAAATTGGATACCCCAATCATTGGATGGTTAACACTAAGCTAGATTAAAAATCTGTGGTCCCCTTAAGTCTTTCATTTTGATCCACACCCACATTTCTGTCAACCCTCCACTTCCCTCTCATTAATAAATACCACGCCACCCAAATCTTCCAAGCGCTCCACAATCTTCGCGGCGTCCCGTGCCTCTGTCAACGATGCCTCCAGGAGTATACGGGAGCGGTCTGGGAATAGGGGTCACATTAGTCCCATCATTAGGGGTCACGATAAATTCCACTATTGCACAATGTATTTCTATATATCAATGATACCAATGGCTGCACCTAAAAACAACCCAAGGTTTGGTTTGTTTCTCAGAAACAAGATGCAGCCCACGAACCCGAATGCAGTCACGTAAAACAGCCTTATGAAAAGTTATTTGAACAGTCTTGTACATTCTTCCCCTGTTACCGAACCAGTGCACTGTAGAAACTGTGGAATGTGGAAGGAGGTGGAGTGCAAAGCGTGGAGCGTGAAGAAAATGCAGTGTTGAGTGGGGAATGTAGTGTAAAGTGGGGATTGTGGAGTGTGGAGTGTAAAGTGAGGAGTGCAAAGTGTACAGTGTAAAGTGCAGAGTGTACAGTGTGGAGTGTGAGTGTAAAGTGTAAAGTGTGGAGTGTAAAGTGTAAAGTGTGGAGTTTAAAGTGTAAAGTATAAAGTGTGGAATGTGAGGTGTAAAGTGTGGGTTGTAAGGTGTAGAGTGTAAAGTGTGGAGTGTAACGTGTACAGTGTAAAGTGTGGAGTGTGAAGTGTAAAGTGTAGAGCGTGGAGTGTGAAGTGTAAAGTGTAAAGTGTGGAGTGTAAAGTGTAAAGTGTGGAGTGTAAAGTGTAAAGTGAAAAGTGTGGAGTGTAAGGTGTAAAGTGTAGAGTGTGGAGTGTAAGGTGTAGAGTGTAAAGTGTGGAGTGTGAAGTGTAGAGTGTAAAATGTAAAGTGCGGAGTGTAAGGTGTAAAGTGTAAAGTGTGGAGTGTCAGGTGTAGAGTGTAAAGTGTGGAGCCTAAGGTGTAAAGTGTAAAGTGTTGAGTGTAAGGTGTAGAGTGTAAAGTGAGGAGTGTAAAGTGTGGAGTGTAAAGTGTGGAGTGTAGTGTAGAGTGTGCAGTGTGGAGTGTAAAGTGTAAAGGGTGGAGTGTGAAGTGTAGAGTGTAAAGTGTGGAGTGTAAAGTGTGGAGTGTGGAGTGTAGAGTGTGGAGTGTAAAGTGTAGAGTGTAAAGTGTAAAGTGCGGAGTGTAAAGTGTAAAGTGTAGAGTGTGGAGTGTAAAGTGCATGCGGAGTGTAAACAGTGGAGTGTGGAGTGTGCAGCGTAAAGTGTAGAGTGTAAAGTGTAGAGCGCGCAGTGAAAAGTATGGAGTGTAAAGTCTGAAGTGTAGAGTGTGGAATCACGCAGCCCTGACAGTGCGATTCGCAAAAAAAAAACACGCAACACGATGCGTCTAAAGCGGTGTGCCTGCCACGAAAATGACGATGGAGGTCTCCAAAGTGCTGCGCCTGCCACGAAAAATGTAACTCATCTTCTGAAAACGACGCCAAAGTCTTGTGCCTGTGACACCAAACGACGACACGTTTTCAAACACGCGAGGACGTCACGAAGTGCCACGCCTGCCACGCAAAACAACATTGGAACCTGTTTGAAAACCATCCAAAATGAGAGGTTTTGCAGCTTCCCCCAAAGACAGTAGAAGAAAACAAGAGAATTGAGACGAGACATGTTGTTGCCTCAAAACGAGCGTTTCGTGCGAGACTTCCTCACATTTTCATGCTTTGTAACTCCAAAATCGACGTTTTCCTGCGAGTTTTCTCATGAAGCTCAAAATTTTCTATATGTTGCGTGCGAAGCTTCACATCTCACAAAATACCACGCCTGCCGCGGAATTTGCATGTTGTCGCCACTTGACGCCGCCCTGACAATTCGATTCGCAAAAGCACGCAACACGACACGTCTGAAGTGCTGCGCCTGCCACCAAACTGACGATGGAGGTCTCCAAAGTGCTGCCCGTGCCACGAAAAATGCAACTCATCTTCTGAAAACGATGCGAAAGTATTGCGCCTACCGCCCAAAACGACTTTCGACACGTTATCAAACATGTTGGAATGTCACAACGTGCCACGCCTGCCACGCAAAACGAAGCTAAGCGACATTTGGATACATTTGGGACCTCCAGAAGTGACCCCTTTTGCAGAACTCGCCGTAGGCACGGCCATAGCGACCTCGTGCGGACGGTTGAGAACGGCTGCGGACGGTTGCGAACACACCCTCAACCCCCAGACCCCCAGAGTGAAACGGGAACCCTTGCTACGCATTCGGGAAAACATCGCTTACTTCAGCAATGTTGATTGAGGCGAAATAAAGAAGGGTGATGGGGATGGGGAGCACACGAATTAATTTAATCGCCTCCAGACCCACATGAACGAAGCAGAAGGACTCACCTTCTAACCCCCCAGTGGGAGCAACTGCTTCCCATGAAAGGGACTTTCACAAAAACCTCATTTTTCGTGTCTTTTTTTTTGAAATGCCAGCGGCCCTTCCAAGTCAGCTGAGATGCTGTATTTGCCCCGGCCGCTTCCAAATCAGCCCCACCCCGGTGGTGCAGCATCCTCTGAGCTCTCGCGAGTAGTGTGGCTCGATCACCCTCCTGAGGGCGTTGGTCCACTGTTCGGCTCTCCGGCTATGCCTAATCGGCTTTATGGACGCATTAGAGCATCGATTATGAACGCATTAGAGCATTGATTCGCTCAAACCTGGGTGTTGAACTTTGTCCCTGGATGATGGTTGAGTTACATGGACGTCTCATGTCAAGACACGTGCAAAGGGCACACAAGGTACGGCTGATGAGACAGATGGCACTGCCAAATGGAGGAGTTGGCTCCTGTATTTCTTGTCGACTTTTATGTTCTGGAATTCCTTGCAATCTGCCAGATCCGCTCTCTGATGTCACCTATCGTACCAGAGCCGCAAGGGTTGGTGAATCACAGCTCACCAGACTGGTTCTGCCATTCCGACCGCGATTTTTAATGGCAAATGAAGTCCTGTAGGATCTGCGAAAGGGTGACCATCCCAAGTCAAATGTTGTGGATCGTCAGGGCTGGAAGTGTCAAGCAAATGTATTGAGTTTCAGATATAATATTCAAAATCTGTTGATTTTTCAGGTGTAGTCAACTGTTGAATTTTCAAACCGAAAGTAACTTAACATCTCAAAATTACGAAGCCATCTCAGTCAACACACCGGAGCACCGGTGCCCGCAGTTCCACGTGCTGTCGCTTCTCAAAGTCTCTCCGCTTTCGTCGGACCTGGGGGTGCTGAATGGCAGGTGGCAGGGCCATGGCAGGGCCAGAGCTCATACAAAAAACCCAATGGCTGGCTGGTGGCAATCCCGAAAATCTTGGTAGATTTAGATCACAATAAGTGGTACACATGGAAATACAAACTTTGAAGGTCAAGAAGCATCAATGGGATACAATAAATGTAAATATGATGAAAACACGATGTGTATAGATATGATGTAAATATGATGGAAACATCATGTAGTTAAACATGATGTAGTTAAACATGATGTAAATATAATATGTGTATCTGACACATGTTCATCTCGTGTTGCTCTCAAGGTGTATTCCCACCCGCAAAGGCCTCGAGCAATTTGGCCTTGGCTGCTGCAGATTCCCGGAGCTCATGGTCTATCAGCTGCCTGTCGGTGGACCATGAAACGTGGGTGGAAAATCACCCATTTATAACATGGGCTATGAACGAATAATGGGGATAAATAGATGATATTCATGATATTCCTATACCTACAAACTTCTAGATGATAAAAACCTATACCTATAAATCTGCAACTATAAACCTCCATTTCTTTGCGGGGCTTTTCAGTTGCCATATGACTGGAGGGCACCTCCCATCCCTAGCACCTGGTGGTTTCCACTTCTGCCCGCACCTGCGTGGCTGTCACGGGCGAATTTGGGGAGCTTACCCCAAGACATTGCATGAGGAAACCACCAGGAAAAGGGGCTCCAAATTCCCAAATTCCCAGATTCTTACGAGATGATTACGAGACAATCATCATGAAATTACGGTGATGATTGTTTTTGGATTTTGGGGGTTCAAAGCGGATCTCTGGCTTGCCGCACGTTAGCACTGCCCCGCTCACGCAATTTTTCACATCTTCAATAGCCTGTGGTAACGCTAATGTGCCAATGAGACTCTACTAGTCCTTGCCCCTAATACTACGCCAGGCCCCCCGCTCCTAACAATAAACACCTGGAGGAATTTTTACTATTAGGGGGTATTTAGTATTAGGGCGGGAAGCTTCCCCCTAATACTGAATTTGACACCTAAAGGGAACAAATTATTTTTTTCAAAATCGATTAAATTTCTTTTTGGAATCTTATTTGCATATTGCCAAAAATCGGATTTTGAAGCCTTGCCCCAATATTGAATTAAATGCCTTAATAAAAAAAAACAAGATGCAGCCCACGAACCCGAATGCAGTCACGTAGAACACTTTTGGAAAGTAAGGTGTAGGGTCTGGAGTTTGGAGTGTGAAGTGTGGAGTGTAGAGTGTGGAGTGTGCAGTGTAGAGTGTGGAGTGTAAAGTGTAGAGTCTAAAGTGTAGAGTGTAAAGTGTGGAATGTAAAGTGCGGAGTGTAAAGTGTAAAGTGTAAAGTGTGGAGTGTAAAGTGTAGAGTATGGAATGTGCAGTGTAGAGTGTGGAGTGTAGAGTATGGAGTGTTGAGTGTGGAGGGTGACGTGTAAAGTGTGGAGTGTAGAGTGTGGAGTGGAGAGTGTGGAGTGTAGAGTGCGGAGTGTAAACTGTAAGGTGTAAAGTGTGGAGTGTAAGGTGTAGAGTGTAAAGTGTAAAGTGTGGAGTGTAAAGTGTGGAGTGTATGTGTAAAGTGTAGAGTGTACAGTGCAAAGTGTAAAGTGCAAAGTGTGGAGTGTGAAGTGACTGTGGAGTGTGGAGTGTGGAGCGTGGAGTGTGGAGTGTGGGGTGTAAACTAAGGAGTGTGTAAAGTGTAGAGTGTTGAGTGTAGAGTGTGGGGTGTAGAGTGTGGAGTGTAGAGTATGGAGCGTTGAGTGTGGAGGGTGATGTGTAAAGTGTGGAGTGCAGAGTGTGGAGTGTGGAGTGGAGAGTGTGGAGTGTAGAGTGTGGAGTGTAAACTGTAAGGTGTAAAGTGTGGAGTGTAAGGTGTAGAGTGTAAAGTGTAAAGTGTGGAGTGTAAAGTGTGGAGTGTAAAGTGTGGAGTGTAAAGTGTAGAGTGTAAAGTGCAAAGTGTAAAGTGCAAAGTGTGGAGTGTGAAGTGACTGTGGAGTGTGGAGTGTGGAGTGTGGAGTGTGGAGTGTGGAGTGTGGGGTGTAAAGTAAGGAGTGTGGAGTGTAAAGTGTGGAGTGTGGAGTGTGGAGCGGGTAAAGTGTAGAGCGTGGAGTGTAGAGCGTGGAGTGTGGAGTGTAAAGTGTGGAGTGTACAGTGTAGAGTGTGAAATGTGGAGTGTAAAGTGTGGAGTGTGTAAAGTGTAGAGTGTTGAGTGTAGAGTGTGGAGTGTAGAGTGTGGAGTGCGAAGTGTAAATTGTAACGTGTGGAGTGTGGAGTGTAGAGTGTGGAGTGTAGAGCACGCAATGCGACACGTTTGAAGTGCCGCGCCTGCAACGCGAAATGGCGACAGAGATCTCCAAAATGCTGCGCCTGCCACGAAAACTGCAACTCATCTTGTCAAAACGACGCAAAAGTATTGCGCCTGCCGCCCAAAACTGCTTTCGACACGTTATCAAACAGGTTGGAATGTCACGAAGTGCCGCGCCTGCCACGCAAAACGACATGACAACCTGCCTGAAAACCTTCGAAAAGGATATGTTTTGCAGCTTCCCTCATAGACACGGCGCTCCACAGGAAATAGCAATTTGCAACCTTTCTCCGCCAGTATGGCCTGCGATACCCACAGGAAATAGCTTTTTCCTGAATTTCGCAAAGGAAACTTGACACTTGGTGGGGTCCGTTTTCCGGGGCGAACCCAAGTGGAAAATTTCCATTCAGAACCCTTTTCATCTTGAGAACCCTTTTATCAAGAAGAAGTGCTAAGTTGGACCATCCGAATGAAGCGGGGTGTGTTTTTGCCAAAACATTTTGCCAATTTGCCAAAAGCAAGGGCATCAAGGGTCACTGAACAATTTCAATCCGCAAAATCACTGACTACCAATGTCCCCTAAGAGAGTATGCGCCCAGAGCAAGGCACCAAAACCAGAAGAGACAAGTCGCAAATTGTTAACAGGAAAACCAGAGACTCGAGACGAGACACGTGGGCGCATCAAAACGAGCATTTCGTGCGAGACGTCCTCCAATTTTGACACTTTGTAGCATCAAAATCGACGTTTTCCTACGAGTTTCCTCACGAACCCGAAATTTTGCTACATCAAAATCGATGTTTCGTGCGAGGCTTCCGTCAATTTTCAGCACATCTCGCAAAATGCCACGCCTGCCACGGAACCTGCACCCTGTTGCCACTTGACGCAGTCCTGCCAATGCGATTGCAAAAACACGCCACCCGACACGTCTAAAGCACCGCACCTGCCACGCAAAATGACGATGGACACATCCAAAGTGCTGCGCCTGCAACGAAAACTGCAACGCATCTTCGGAAAACGTCGCAAAAGCATTGCGCCTGCCACACAAAACGACTTTCGACGCGTTACAAAACACGTTTGAATGTCACGAAGTGCCACGCCTGCCACGCGAAACGAAGCAACGAGACGTTTGAAACCTCCAAAAATGATCCCTTCTGCAGAACTTATCATAGGCACGGCCATACGGGGATCGCGCGGACGGTTGCGGACGGTTGCGAATGTAAACGCTACCTCGAGCGAACACGCCCTCAGCCCCCAGACCCCCAGAGTGAAACGGGAACCCTTGCTACGCATTCGGGAATAACATGTTCTCTTTCAAAATCGATCAAACTATATAAAGCAACCTTTTAAAATCTAATCGGCATATATATATAATATTATATGTATATATTGCCAAATATGGGATTTTGATACTTTCCCCCTAATATTTTACTTAAAACCTAAAGAAAGAAACTACTTTTTTTTAAAGGACGAAAGCTAATTGAAAAAAACCCCGGTGTTGACTAGTTTTACTATTAGTGGGTGAAACCCTCAAGAGGATTCAAAAGGGAGATTATTCTTGAATCGTTTTCTAAAGGGGAATGGGGTGTTGATCATCCGGTTTTTGGGAGATCGGCCAAGATGGACCCATATCCATACACGCAATTGTTCAATGTAGGCCCTGGTTTGTAGCAATGCAGCTACCTCAACCCAACATACCCGTGTGATGCGTCAAAATTTGGGGTCCCTAAATGATGGTTCATAAACATGTCTGTCAGTTAGACATCCATTTGTAGGAAATAGCGCATGCCCAAAAACTCGTAAATACGAATTAAATACACCTTGGAAATCATGTACACTTTTCTATTGAAAATCACAATGATTGAAGTTCGCCCAGCTACTTCTCACCATACCAAACTCCAAAAAGATCCAAAAAGATAGAGAAGTGATGGGACAGGTTTTTCCTCCCATCATTTCCAGGATTCCAACTTTTCTATCCCTTTGAGGTCGCTATAATTGCATCATATATATAAATAAATATATGTATACAATTATACTCGCCATCTCAAAAACATCCCGGCAGGTGGGAAACCGCGCTAGCAGTTAAGCAGGTTTTGAAAAAAACTCTCTTGGCGCCGTGGCCCCGTACACATTTTAAGATCAACATTGCCCTAGCATTTCCCGGGGAAAATAAAGTCACTTTGAAGGAATGACGTGGTATTTACAGGGTTTTGTGCCCCTGGGATAATGGTCGCTTTTTACTTCTGCTCTGGACGTCTCACTTTTCCAAGAGTTTGCTTAGAGCGTGACCGGTGAGACCCATGAAGTCTTTGCAATTTCCATGGTGCCATCGCCACTGCCAAAGTCGAATTCCTTGAAGCAACTGAGGGTTAAATTAACAGCCCCATCTTTGCGTGTGCTCCAAGAAGCTGACACTGCACCTTTGGAGATTTTCCACATACCATCGATGCCACCGGTGTGCACAAGCAATGTACATCTCAACGTGTTATGAATCTGAGACACAGAATATTCACATCTAAGGGTGGAAACCGCGTGTGACAGAGAAAGTAATATCATATATGAATATATACATATAAATATAAATATAAATAAATAAATATAAATAAATAAATATATATATTAAATATATATATAAAATACATATCTATTCGCATGCTTGATATAAGGTAATAGCCACCCCACCCAAATCCCAACCAAGGATGTAGCAGCAGCGTTGCATCCCATGTGTATGCAAGTCACATGAACGTTATTATCCCACCCCACCACACCACATCCCACCCCACCCCATCCCACCCAAACCCCAACCAATGACGTAGCAGCAGCGTAGCATCAGGTGTGTATGCAAGTCACATGCACGTTATTACCCCACCCCACCCCACCCAAACCCCAACCAATGACGTAGCAGCAGCGTAGCATCACGTGTGTATGCAAGTCACATGAACGTTATTACCCCACCCCACCCCACCCAAACCCCAACCAATGACGTAGCAGCAGCGTAGCATCAGGTGTGTATGCAAGTCACATGACCGTTATTACCCCACCCCACCCCACCCAAACCCCAACCAATGACGTAGCAGCAGCGTAGCATCAGGTGTGTATGCAAGTCACATGACCGTTAGCCCCACCCCACCCCACCCAAACCCCAACAATGACGTAGCAGCAGCGTAGCATCAGGTGTGTATGCAAGTCACATGCACGTATTACCCCCCCCCACCCAAACCCCAACCAATGATGTAGCAGCAGCGTAGCATCACGTGTGTATGCAAGTCACATGAACGTTATTACCCCACCCCACCCCACCCAAACCCCATATTGAAAAAGTAGCGCGACTACATGCGCGGTTTTCCACCCGCTAGCAAAAACATGTTTTGTGGTCCCTGTGTGCCCATGTCCTCCACATGTAGCTCTGCAGGATATGCATTTGGCCCACTAACCAACCAAACCCAAAACAACACATACCCAGGGAAGAAGCCATCTTGAAATTTCACTTTAGGCCAAATACATTATATCTGGGTAACCTTTCATAATTGACCTGAAAAGTTCGGCTTTATTTGAGACAATTCCCCTTACCCCCACCATGATTCCAGGGTCACAGTGATATTCCAATTTTGTCGATGTTGGGGACTGCCGATATGCCACGGCACAGGGCCTTGGCCAAACGCCCTTGCAGCTCTACCGCGACTTGCAGTTCAGAGGCAAGCTCCTGCCTAGCGCGCTCGGCACAGATATAGAAACAAATGTGATATGAGTTCATATGAGTTCATATACAATAACTACATTTAAATATACGGACTTTTAAATATACGAACAGGTATTTTAGACTACCTCCGGGAAGGTTTTCCTTGGCCCGCCCGGCAATTTAAACATATGAAATCTAATTCATTTAAACATACGGTAGCTACATTTAAATATACGAATTGGTATTTCATAGTACCTCTGGGGCCTCGCGGTCTGGCCCGCCCTCCATTTATTTAAATGTCGTTACCGTATGTTCATAAGGTCAAAACGTGTCGAAATGGATGGTATATGGGTGTATATGGGGGTTTCTTAGAATGGGGGATCCTCTAACCATGGGAGTTTCAATACTAAAATGGTCGTTCATGACTTCGATGATTTGGGGGTACCCCAATTTTAGGAAATCTACATATTTGTTATTATTTGTTCATCTAGTCCAAAATGAAAATCCCCAGAATGGGTATGTAAATCACTGTTGCTGGGTCGATGACCAATTCACCCTACGTTTGTACTTGGGATTTCACCTGGCCAGGGCTGGAACGCACGAATGGCGTTGTTTCCGCCCAGCATAGTGAAAGCGAACTATGAATTATTTCCAGATATATCCAGATATATAACCTGAGTATCTGGAACTAATTCACTAATCAGAATTAAAGCCATTTTGGAATAGTTGCCCCCTTTTCCAGTGCCATTGGGTTTCAGGGGTGGGACCTTTGCCGTCCTGAGTGCTCTGGTCCTTTGTCGAGCTTCACTAAGTTTGGAGCCAAGTTGCTCCTACGGATTTCGACGATTGGGAGGATAGAAATGTGGACATGCTCCAAAATGGCGTATGTGATCGGATGTGTATTAGTATACGTAAATATGTACACACATACATGTATGTTATATAATGTTATATACAATCACATCAGTATACACATTATATTATTATGATGGACAAAAATTGCACTTTTCGAGAAGACAAATAGCTACCCCTGGATTTTAGGGGCACACCATTTTTCAACGAAGATATCAATGACACGAATTTCAGGCGGCCCAGGCTAACTCTTGGCATCTCCTGATATCTAGACCTGATCGTCCATTTGAGTCTGGTTGGTGAAGCAATATCAGTTCAATATCCCTATTTTGTCCTACAATTATCCCCGAGATAAACCGTGTAACTATTAGCCACCAACATCACATCACCATCACACAACATAACAGCGGTAATGGCGCCACACGCCTCCTTGCAATCTGCCATCTCGGCCATGCATCACAGGGACGGATCTGCAGGAAAACTAAGGCAAATGGAGGCACTGTGCTATACTTCAAAACCAGGAAACATCTACCACATATACATATGTTGCCCGTATCTATTTGTATAACTCATATATATATATAATGTAGATGTGCTACACCTTATACCCTTTTCTTACCACGAAACATGGATATTTAGTTTCGAAAAAGCTATTTAACCTACATAACTTGTGTGTTGCCTGATTCGAAACATCCATAACTTGCCATTTTGGCATTTTGTTGAGACCAGAATTTCTCAAAACTTGCAGGACACCTCAAATTGGAGATGTTGGGGATGTCAAATCTGAGCCTGACAGCGGCAGATCCCAAAAATGATTCGCGTAGCCCAATTGGGCCACTCATTTTGGACGAAGATTACGATCAACCACAGGGTTTTCTTGGGTACCCGACTGCACAGACAAACCCATCTTATTCATTCTTATTCCATTTAGATCCATTTAGAATTTGATTCAAACATGCTTTGGAATGCTTTGGATGGCAATCTTCCTCCTTTCGTTGGGGCTTTTTCCTTGCTGTGTGGAAGCTCAAATAATGAACGACATAACCGCGATCTGCGCACTCAGTTTTTCCTACTGGTTTTTGGTCTCTGAAATGTTTCTGGCGGGGTCCCAGGCCAGGTTGGTCATCTCAAACAAATCTGGCTGGTAAGTTTCCGTTTCCATCGTTTCCTAGGGTTCCATTTCTGGGTCTCTACAACATTCTATAACCTATAGCCATAGCTATTGACCACTAGGAACTGGGACGATCATCCAGGGTGAACCAAGCAGCGTCCTACGGTGAAACAGCCGTCCTATCTGCCAACGCATGGCTCTTTTGTCTGCCGTTTCGTCTTGAAACGACGGTGTTTGTGATATCTCCGGTGCAATATGATGACACTTGCCCATTGCTGGCCTGGTCTCATGAAGACCTCTGTGCCTCTGTGCTTTAGGGAGGTCATCTTGGAACTCCACAATGGCATTGCTCGTGTTTTTCTTGTTACCGGCATCGCAATGTGCAAGGGCCTTCAGTCTAAGCGTTTCTTTTTACATCAGGCAGGGTATATATGTACAAGAGTGGGCCCCTACTAGTTCTGAGTCGCTTCAAGTCTTGTTTGCTAGTTTCGAACTCTGGCTGTTGAAGTGGTAGGAGTCCATCCCTGTTTCACACCCACACCGACAAAATCTCGAGGATCAGGTTCAAGCGAGGGAAAGTCATGCGCTGCCTCAGCTTGCAAGCTTCAGCATGATCATGGTCCCTCCAAAAGTGAGCCATGCAGGGTTCAACTTTGACCTCAAAGGGTACAGGTCAAACTTTAAAAATAACATCCGGTAAGCAAACATGGCTTGCTGCAAAATCCACCAGCAATAGTTCGATGGTTTTCCCAGCAAACTAAACCTCCATGGCTATCGTCAGGACACGAGATGAAGGCCGCCAAAAGAAGGGAACTCACCATCACCACCTCAGAAGCTAGCCAGACTGGGGTATTTGGATGCAATCACTTTAGATACTTCCCCCAAAAGAAACTGTAAAACATCTAATCAACTGATATCTTCAATATTTCAATGGGTGATGCGAAAACATCTTCTTCCCGCCATTGCCGAAGGTGACACTATATTTTTAGAACACAAATCTGAGATAAGGGGCTTTGTTGTTCAAGATGCATACTTCAATCCACAAACTTGTACGATATTTATCATTTTTTTTGGGAGCTTTGGCTGTATTGCTCTCGGCTCAGCCAAGGCCATGAGCATGTGGGATGCATAAACCACAACCATTGACAGGCATTCAAATGCGATCATTGGGATCATTGGGATCATTGGGATTGGGTTCTGCAAGCATTTTCAATCCATTTTCTACTCCTTTTATGGTCACACTACCTTTCTTAGCACCATTTGCCTCCCAGATTGGGCCTCCAGATTTTCGCACTGGGCTCGGGGCGAAGGGACACATGGCAATCGTTACGATGATCAGCACGTCAGCTGTGCTGCCGCCTTGGCGAAAGATGATCAGAATTCATCCCATTCCCAGAGATTAAATACATGCGCCCCCAAAATGGATAGATCCAATACTAAAGGAGTATTTAAAATTTCACGTATATGACGTGTATGAATTGGACAGGATTTAATCTTGATTCTGCTGCTTAAGTGGCTATAATGCTTCGGGATCACCGGGGCCTCCTTGTGAAGGGGTTACCTATGGCTTCCCCGAGGGAAAAACAACACAGTCCATTACCCAACCAAGCCAATGTTTACAACCATAACATAAGACATTGATACATTGGCTTGGGAAATCGCGGTCGTTGACCGGCTTAACATCACATGCGGTTCTGCAATCGGACCAGGTTGGTTCACACATTTGGGGCTTTGGGTTGGGGCGGTGGTTTTTTTCCAACTCAGTTCGCCGGGCATCATTCCAAAACAGCCTTCAGCTGCAGGTGATCAACCGCATCCATAAAATTGCGCCATAGCCATCTTCCCAGCTTGTTGGGTGTTTCAAATCAACAAGAACATTAAGTAAAATGAGTTTGTAGATATGTATATATATATATCTCTCTCTCTATATATTTATATCCATATACCTATATCTCTATATATTAAAGACGTACAGTAAATATCCTTTGCCTACTTGCTTTTGGCGGTAAGGCGGTTGTTTCACTGCAAACTCGGTTGACCCATATCTTAGGCTGCAACCAGCGTCGCCAATGGAACTGCAGCGGCATGGGATAGGGTGGGTTGATCCATTTTGTACCATAATATATTGGCATGAGACCATATATCATATGATGGGGATAAAAAATGATGGGATTATGATATATGAGTCAAAATAAAATGGTGTTTTCTTGGGTCATCCACTTCAATGGATCATCCACGAGCGTCCCAGGAATCCTGGCTAAGTCTTTAAGTATTCCATACACAGCTGGCTTTAATCGTGGTTCTCAACCAATTTCTGAACTGGGATGAAGATGATGAACGCCCTAGGCCCTAGGTTCTTCCCTGCCAAGATTGGCTATGAAATCCTCAAAGAAAATCACCATCAGACTGGCCACTAGCAAAGCAACCTGGCAGTTGTAGATCCTGCTTATTGAGGCCAACTTAAACCCATGTTCGCCAATGTGCAAAAGAATCGACGGCGCTGATAAAAACACATTGATCTTATATAATCTTATATACATACACATATGTATATATACATATACATATACATATACATATGCATATGCATATTTGTGTGCGTGTACATATCATGTCAATACACCTTTCAACCGAATTTCCCTTCGAGAATCAACCATACCGGGTTCGCAATGGGAACTTCCGCTGAGAGTTGGATAATTTTCCCCTTAAAACCTTCATTTTGGCTGAGG
Organism: Cladocopium goreaui; assembly: GCA_947184155.2. NCBI lineage: Eukaryota > Dinophyceae > Suessiales > Symbiodiniaceae > Cladocopium > Cladocopium goreaui. The sequence goes on from CAMXCT020006457.1 coordinate 47,449, forward strand.
ATTTCCCCATGATTTCCCGTGGGTTTTCCCATTGTTGGCCTCCATTTAAAGGGAATCTCATGGAATTTCACCTATTTTCCCATGATTTTCCCATGATTTTCCCATGATTTTCCCATTCTCCTAGGGCAAAAACATAGACCTCCCATGCAGATCCCGCCTCGCCAGGAAGGCCGCACAGTGCTGATGCTCTCCCAGCTGTGCCAGGGCTAGAGGCGTGTGACCTGGGAATGGGAGCCATAGCACCTCTGGAAAATGGTGATGACTGGGATGGTTTATGTTATTATTGGGGGATATGGTGGATTGGGGAATTTTAGGCACTTCCCATAATTAGTAAGTTCCAATCCGCTTTTTTGCATCTATGCTATGAACACATGAAAATTTCAACCCGCTCGTGATGTTGCGTTGTTGCGATTCCCATAGTAGTTTCCAACCCGCTTTTGCATCTACGCCTATGAACATATGAAAATTTCGGCCGGCTCTGGGACTGGATATTTCGCAGTGTCAGGGAGACACGTGGTCTCGGCAGCCAAGGTTGCCACCATGATTCACCATCCAAATGGTAGTTGTTCGGTATTGGCAAATCCCATTATTCATCTGACATCCAATGACATCCACTATTCTCATCTATATATCATCCCATAATGTCACATTGTTCATTATTCATTATTTTTCATCATGATTCATCACCATAAACCAACTGGGTTACATAGTGATCATTCACCTGGGACCCAAAAACAGTTCCTGGGCTACACAACTTAAACCACTGTAACCCATCACCCAATCGTCCTGGAAACTTTGTTTACAGAACTGGGTCCTTTATTATTCATCTAAGATCCAGTATTATCATCTACTATCCCATAATGTCACATCATCATTATTGTCATCATAAAGCCATAAACCACCACTAAACCAACTGGGTATAACTGGGTTACACGACGTTACACGGTCCCTGGGTCCTCCAACCACTGGAATTGGCGTCCTCCAGGTTTGCTCTCGACTTCCCCAGGAGCCGTAAGATGTTCACATGGCCACCTAGGATATGCGAGAGCTCCATGGCCGAAACCCATACATTTGCAACGCGATACTATGTATATATAAATATATAATGTATATGTGTATGTGTACATATTATATCATATTATCAAAACATGCACATGTATCTGCAATATATATATATATATATTACATATACACATATATACACAATAACAATACACGTATACTACACACAACTTACGCCTCTGACTTCATGACTCGGAAAGCCACCTCTGAACTGCACACCTGAAACAACAATGTCAGCGAATGAAAAAAATGCAACATGAAAACAAATCCATCTAAGATCCCTTCAGCCGGTCATGGCTCCTGAGTATAATGAATATATGGTTTCGATTTCTGGAGCTTAATTTCTCTATGGTTTTGAATGAACCAGGATACACCCATGGGCCTTCTAGGGTCCTTGTTGTAATGGACAAATGTCATCCCGGACGAACAGAACTAAGTTGTTTGATTCTGAGTACGGTCTCCAGGCCCATCCCATGAGTCATGTCTCTATTACCATATGCGATTTCCAGGGTTCGCAATTCATCACCATCATCATCATCACCACCAGCATCCTCATCATCCTCCTCAAATCATTTTTGAATTGCAATCATTGCAACAATATTTCATAGACATGGTAATCATGGTACCCCCATTTTTCATGGGAAAATCCACTATAAATGGCCATTTTCCATTGCTATGTTAGTTCACCAGAGGGTAACCCATTTTAGCGAAACAAGCAAGTGTAATGATGGTAATTGTATGTCATCGTCATCATTCTGCCATGGCACTTTCGGCGGCCGAGTGCGCTGGGGATGAGCCATCTGAGCGCTTCATGGTGGCATTCGCTTTGGCCTGGTTCGTCACCATAAAAACTTGTGGGAATTATAATGGATGGTGTTCCATTAAATCCATTAAACAACTATTGTTCCATTAAATCCATTAAATCCCATTATATGGTTTTCTTGATGGAATTTACTGGTGTTTAATGGGATTTGATGGATTTTAATGGTTGTGATATAACGGAGATATCCCCAACGATAGTGGGATGTTGATAAGTTGTGGGATGTAATGAGTGTAGTGTAGTCAAACATGGTTGGCAACGGGAATCCCCGAACCAAATGATATTTAAAATTTATATATGTATATATATAATAATAACTTTAAAAACTATATATAGTGTATACTGCATATATATATTATTTATGTGTATTCATGTATGTATGGGAAAATAATTGAACTAAACGGCATTGTCCAGCAACCAAATTATGTTTGATTACAGGAGGGCATTTATGTTTTCTACATGTTTCTAGTATAGTATGCATGGTAGGAAATTCTAGTAATGGATATTCACGGTCACCTGAAGGTCACTTGTGCATAACTCATTTCAAATACCAATGGAGAAGGAAAGAAATGACCTGTTTGGAGCAACCAATCAGAATGGGATTTTCAGGAGCCCGGGACAACATGTAGTTTCCAGCATCGGTATGTTTTGATTGTTGGTACTATTCCTTTTTGGTGATGAAAGCAAACAATCGAAATCAACCAGTTGAATGATGTCCGCAGACAGGGTTGCTATACCATTCTCATCAATTTGCCCATTGCTTGTGGAGACTGTGGCTTGCCTATGGCGGTGCCCCCCTATTGTTGTCCACTGAATCGCCACTGGGATGGACACGGGTCAAACACTTGCCGTTCTGCAGAACAGGAGGACCCTGGGTAAGTCTACAGGAACACCACTACCTGCCATGGAGTGGAAGTTACGCGGCCTCCAGGAGGGTTTCCACAACGTCTTGAAAACCACCAGATGCTGCAAAATGCAACGCCGAGGAGGAATCCTGCCAGGTTGATGCGGTCGTGCCTCTATGTAGAGTAGGCAAGTGTGGCCTGTAAGGATTTTTTTTCGTATGTTTTGGTGTAGAAAAAGGAACGGCAGGAGTGCGATTTGCCAGAAAAAGTGCTTGACTATGCTTGACTAATCCTTCTTTGAGTTGAGGAATCTGAAAAACCAGTGGAATCCAATTTTGAATACCTTTTGCGATAAGCAGCGTAGGCCAATATGAACCATTGCCAAGACTTCGCCACAATGGCTCATGGATGCTCATAGACCTGGTCGTAAAATCTCCGTTGCTCGCTCAATAGGCGCCCAACAAATGGCAATTTTCGCTGCTCCAAATCCTGAGCAATTAAATTCTCGAATAATTCCTTCCTGTTTAGATTACATCCTAGAATCTTTTGTTTCGTACATAGGATCCGTCCAGTTTAGGGCCAAACACATATTCAGGATTGTGAAGGTACCAATATACAATTATAGCAATAGCAAGCGCCAATAAAATAAACATGCAAAATCCAACCAAAACAATGGTAAAACTAACGCGCTGTTCATTGGTTACTACATGCTCCAATTTGAAGGAAAGGAGTGCAACAAATCAAGGCCAATCTGAGATTTTCCGAAAACACACATGCATATTTTTCTTTGATATCATAGATGCTTTGAGTAAAGCAATAGTAAACCATCCCACAATTTTACCATATATATATATACACATACCGACAAAAAATGGGTGGTTTGTATTGGTTTATGACATTGCTTTACTAGCATTACCTCCATTTATGGCAACATCTTCAAATACAAAACTATCCAGCCCGTGGATGCTCCTTCATGGTCACGGACACGGCTGCGTTCAGCTGGCACAAGTGCCGTACCACCTGACCAAGGGTTTTCTCGTGATTTCATGGGATTTCATGGAGGTTGAACCATCAAACATATATCAAACATATGGGAATATAAGACAATATTATATTAAAAATGATTGGTTGATGATTATCCGGGGTTGTATCCAAAACATTGCGGGTTACCATCCATGAGCTGGGAAATCCAGCTATTTCAACCACTATGGCTGGGAAATCCCCGAACTAAATGAAGCTTTGTTCATGGGAAAATCACTGAGTTAACTCCGCGGGGAAGCTCCAACATAAAGGATGTACCTTATCACAAAATGTACTCCAAAATCCACCCGCATACGATCGCCCAAAGTCATGGTTGCAAGGGGCAAAGGTTCTTTTGTAGTATTTTCTTGTAACATCTTGTAACCCGTTTCCGTCAAGTGGATTCAAATGGAAGATTTTCAGAGAGTTTCCATATTCTCGATTGGATTACCGGAGCGTACCCAAAGCTTGGGACACAATACTCTCACCCAGCCCTTATTTGCCAGTAGATCCAGTATTGCTTTTAAAAGTTTGCATCTGAGAATCTGAAAACATAAATTCTTAGGTTAACATTTTTCATTGAAATTAATCAATCGCACCCCATCAATATTATGGTCCTAAATATTATGTGTAGATTCCCCATTAAGCCAAGGTTTCTGCGGGGTGTTTAAAACTAGGTGCGTATACTATATATATATATACACAATATACACAATATATATATATATATACAATATACATATACATATATATATATTATGTATAAATATACATGTATATATCTATATGTATATATATATTGTGTATGTATGTATGTATGTATGCATGTATGCATGTATGCATGTGTACGTATGTGTACTGCATGCATGCATGCATGTATGTATGTATGTATGTGTATGTATGTATATGTATGTCTGTCTGTATGTATGCATGCATGCATGTATGCATGTATGCATGTATGTATGCATGTATGCATGTATGCATGTATGCATGTATGCTGCATGTATGCATGTATGCATGTATGCATGTATGCATGTATGCATGTATGCATGTATGCATGTATGCATGTATGGATGTATGGATGTATGGATGTATGGATGTATGGATGTATGTATGTATGTATGTACGTATATATATATATATATATATATATCTGTGAGTGTGTGTGGGGCACTATTTATATACCACCTTGACCCATGCCCACACATATCAACAAACCCGGCCTCAGAATATCCCCTTTGGGCTGCTAGCAGCAAAGGGTTCCAGCCATTCTCGGCTGCCTAGCGAGAAGTCGCGGACTGACTTTTGTCATTCAATGCATTGGTTTTATTGAGGAGAACTTAGCCGGATACCATGTTTTTTTACCTGGTAATTCTAGGGGTTCCCTGTTCAAAAAAATCCACCAAGTCTGTGAGTCATGGAACCCAAAAAATGGAAAACATATATGGTCGAGTTACATGGGATGAATTGGCTATGGTCATCCCACCATCATCAATGGGACTAACGATAGTGGGATTGATGACCATCCCCCAAAATGAGGCCCGGCCCGGCTGCTGCCCCATCCTTGTTCAAGTCAGCACGGAACCTCGCAGGTCACTTTCGGAGATCCCCAACGACTTTGGCCATGGAGTCACTGGTAAACAGCTGGATTCTTTCTCCTTATGATTGGATTATTCATTTATGACATGGGATCCTAAGTTCTCTGCATAGAATTGCTCTAGAGATGGGTTGCAACAAACTTACTGTGTAACCATTAACTTCATGGCCCATCACTTTCATGGACACAAACCATGAAGTTTGCATTGCTTACCATTGAAAAACACCCATGAAGTCAGCCCAAGGTCGTGATATGTTGTGATCTTTTTCCAACATCGATGGCCGTCCCTACTATCCACAGGCATCTGACGGGCTTCATAGATCATTTATATGTCTTGGGGCACCTCCACTCGCTGTTGAGCCCCCTGCACCCCTTTAATGGTCTATGCATCGCAGTGTTTCAAACCCGCAATGTCATTCCAGGAAATACTGCTATACTGGTTGCTTCACAGCTCAAGGGCCATGATCATCCCAATATGTGTATATATACATGTATGTGTGTATGTGTGTATGTGTGTATGTGTGTATGTGTGTATGTGTGTATGTATGTATGTATGTATGTATATATGTATTAATATAGAGTTCAACTCAACAAATATGGGCTACTAGAACCCCCAACAAGTTAGTCTCATCATGCTCCTCACAGTCCCACGGTGCTACCCTTCCCCACGCCACCAAGTTCCGCACGCGCAGAGCGTCCGCACCAAATCCAGCCGGCCGTTGCGCACCGCGGCCAGCAGGGGTGTGCGGCCGCTCCTTGGGGAGTATACCGTATAGAGAATCTTAAAGTCCCTTATGACATCTTGAAATCCTATGGATTTGAAATCCGCAAAAACATCACTTTTCCACTTTCTACTATGAATTGGGGTACACGACGATACGCTCACTTTTCATTTCTGGACAAATTCATGTCCTCTTTGAACCAAGGCATGTTTCATTTGTAATCAAACAAAACATGTTTGACTGCTTGGAGGTTCATCCCACTTGGTAACACGATTCATGAAGTATGGTCATTCGTAAACTTCTAAACGGCATAGCCTTACTTACTGGGGACCGGGAAACTTGATTTGCCTTAAAGGGCGCCCAAAAAAGTAATATGTCTCATCATATTCCCAGGGTTTTTCCCCAGTTCTGGAGCTTCCAATCGTTCCATGTTGCCATCCAAAATGGCCAATGTCCCGAGCTCCGCACTCGGTGGCTTGGTCCTGCAAAGTGAAGAAATAATACATCCAGTCTTCCAGCTCTCTACAAGAGCTTTACACAAAAGAGGCTCTTGTAAAGAGGTCTAACCTTTGATGTATAATTATCTATATCTATATCTATATATATATAGTGGAACATAAAGACAACAAACATACAACACAGTTTTCAAAAGAATCAAAATTTCTGAACTCCTATGAAAATCTCGGCATCGCGAGACCAGGTCTGCCCCAGCCCTGGCGACACCAAAAATCCTTGGCTGCGCCGGCTTCCAAAAGGATGCGCATCACAGTGGCCCCTGGCAGAAGCTCAAGGGGGACTTGTTATGAACTGATGAACCATCAAAAATACAGCCTTGACCAACACAAATGGGGATTTAATTCATCTAAACAATGGCACATTATACACATTCTGCTTTCCGCCCTGAATATTATCTGTGTGTTTGTGAATATAGACAATTAGATGGATAGATAGAGAGATAAGAAAAGAAAAAAAGATAAGATAAGAAAAGATAAAGGAATAGATAGGTAGATAGGTAGATAGGTAGATAGGTAGATAGGTAGATAGGTAGATAGGTAGATAGATCGATAGATCGATAGATCGATAGATCGATAGATCGATAGATCCATAGATCGATAGATCGATAGATCGATAGATCGATAGATCGATAGATAGATAGATAGATAGATAGTTAGATAGATAGATAGATAGATTTATAGATACTGACAGATAGATACTGATAGATAGATACTGATAGATAGAAACTGATAGATAGATAGTGATAGATAGATACTGATAGATAGAAACTGATAGATAGATACTGACAGAAAGATACTGATAGATAGATACTGATAGACAGATACTGATAGATAGATACTGATAGAAAGATACTGATAGATAGATACTGATAGATAGATACTGATAGATAGATACTGACAGAAAGATACTGATAGATAGATACTGATAGACAGATGCTGATAGATAGATACTGATAGAAAGATACTGATAGATAGATACTGATAGACAGATGCTGATAGATAGATACTGATAGAAAGATACTGATAGATAGATACTGATAGATAGATACTGATAAGATAGATACTGATAGATAGATAGTTAGATAGATAGATAGATAGATAGATAAATAGATTAGATTAGATTAGATTAGATTAGAATAGAATAGATTAGATTAGATTTGATTTGATTAGATGAGATGAGATTAGATAGATAGATAGATGGACAGATAGATAGATAGATAGATGGATAGATAGATAGATAGACGGATAGATAGACAGATAGATAGATAGATAGATAGGTAGATAGATAGATAGATAGATAGATATGATAGATAGATAGATAATGATAGATAGATAGATAATGATAGATAGAAAGATAGCTAGATAGATAGATAGATCGATAGATAGAAAGATAGCTAGATAGATAGATAGTAAGATTGGATTAGATTATAGATTGATCGATTAGATAGATAGATTAGATTAGATTAGATTAGATTAGATTAGATTAGATTAGATTAGATAGATAGATAGATAGATAGATAGAGAGAGAGAGATAGAGAGAGAGAGATAGATAGATAGACAGATAGATAGATAGATAGATAGATCGATAGATAGATAGATAGATCGATAGATAGATAGATAGACAGACAGACAAATGGATAGATAGATTCGATAGTAATATTAGATTAGATTAGATTGGATAAGATTAGATAAGATTCGATAAGATAAGATTAGATAAGATAAGATAAGATTAGATAAGATAAGATAGATAGATAGATAGGTAGATAGATAGATAGGTAGACAGATAGATAGATAGAGAGACAGACAGACAAACAGACAGACAGACAGACAGACAAACAGATAGACAGACAAATAGATAGACAGACAAATAGATAGACAGACAGACAAACAGATAGACAGACAGACAAACAGATAGACAGACAAATAGATAGACAGACAGACAGACAGACAGATAGATAGATAGATAGATAGACAAATAGATAGACAGACAGATAGATAGACAGATAGATAGATAGATCGATAGATAGATAGATAGATCGATAGATAGATAGATAGATCGATAGATAGATAGATAGATAGGCAAATAGATAGATCGATCGATGGATGGATCGATCGATCGATAGACCGATCCGATCCGATCCGATCCGATCAGATGAGATGAGATGAGATAGATAGTATATACAGAGCTTGGCAAGAAACATTAGATTTTCCCACTGTGGTCTGACCTGGGGAGGAGAGATTCTCCGAATTTAAAGGAAACATTGGAAAAGAAATCATTGGGGTTTCCATTCCAAGCCTAGATTACCAGAGGGTAGGGTGACCGGGTGACCCACCATTTCTGCCTGCTAAAAATCACCAGAAATCACCGATCATTTGGATCATTTCCCCCACAAGTTCTGGGAAATATGGCTGGGGGATAGCCTCATTGGTCTCGGAGAAATCAAGGACATACGCCATGTCATGGGTCCTAACTTTTATATATTATTGTCCTCAGCTTTACGTTGTTTTTCTTGGTTTTTGGTTTAATATGGTTTAATAAGATAGTAACATAGTAATTCTTTGCCTTTTGAACTTGCATTTTTGCTCCAAGTTGTATTGGCCAAAGTCACCTTTTCATTTCTGGTGACTTTTTTGGGTCCTGTATCGATATTAAATATACCTATGGAAGATACTAGATTGATGGGATGTTACCACGAAGCAATTTGGGATTTAGATATGGATTTATGGGGGCATTATCCCAGGAAATTCTTTGGCTGGTGGCTTACTGTAAGGTGACCATGAATGGTTCATGGTAGCAAGTGAGAAATGATAACAGGAATGGATTAACGGGGTTGTGAGAGTGTTTTTACGGACCACACCCTAGCTCATCCCCTTAACTGCAGGGGTGGGGTAGTGGCCCGCCTGTCCGCCTAGTGTTGCACCCGGGTATTGAGCCCGGGTCTGACGCATGAGGGATGCGTCTTATCCACTAGACCATACCGGCCCTCTTAACGGGGTTGTGATCCATACCTGGCTCATGGTTTTGAATGATCATGGGTTATAAGTGCTCAATTTGCAAATTGCTATCATGAGCGGGTAAATTGATTGTGTAATGTGATTTTTAACAGGAAACTCGTGCTTTCATCATGAAACATTGGATGTTCCAATAAAAATGGCACATCACCCAGGTCTGGCAAGGGGCGGGTGATGATTCATCCCTGCAAAAAGCTGGGTGATAGGGTGTCAAGGCCAAGGTTTTAATTCATAGCCATTCATATCAAGCTTTCAAAAAGTGCATCGTTTATACAACCTAGCTATAAAAGGACACAAAAAGGAACCCTTTAAATGGCGCACTTGCCAGGCTCAACCATGAATATATTTCAATCTCAAGCGGGACAGGCTTAGCTATGACAAGCAAACTGTGGCACACTCAGTTTCCATCAAACATGATATCTATCTCTATGCATTGAAATTTCCAAAAGACACTATCTCTTTCCATCGCCATCTCAGAGAGTTCAACAGAAGCCGAAGGCGGGCAGGCCAGCTCAATTAGCCGCATTGAAGACTTTTCCATAGACTTAGCGCCCATGGTGACCCGGGCCTTCTGCATGAGCATTCTCTGCTGCCACAAAGAGTGGCGAGGCATTGTGGGACTGAGGCTGGTTCACTGATGCCTGGCCATTTCCCTAAAATTTTGGCAGAAACATGTGACGGGAACATGAGAAGTTAACCATCAAACATATGGAATCTGGGGAACCAACTGAACACTTTCCAAGGAACATACTGACTTCTTACTGTCCAACTGAGACATGTTTTATTACAAATGCTGGTTTTCAGTGTCAAATACTTCAGGTATGGCATTTGCTGCTGCTAATCTTTGAGTTTCTGGAAGTGTTTATGTCACCCTTGAAACGAAACAAAATTACAGGAAACCATGCGGTTTTTACCATACGAACTGTATACATACGTATATTAGATAATATGTATATATATACGTATATATATATATATGTGTTTTTTCCTTGCAGCCCATATTCAAATCTGTTTCTGCTTCCAAATGCTAATATTAATTTGGGAGGTAAGTCTGGCATGGTGCGAGGCCTTTTTTTTTTTGTAAGGCACTAGTTTACAAGCTACTTGGTTCATGTGGTAAATCCAACGATAAACTTGTATCGTTTTTTAACCGTCCCATTTAAATGCTAAGATACGTCTTTTTAGGTTATGCTTAATATATCTTGATATGATATAAAACACTAATTATCCCACTTCAATCTTAAATGGTTAGATTATGTTAGATTCGGAAAGTCGAGGATGGTTTACGGCACGGGGTGATGCTACATCTTTGTTGGTAGCCCTCACTGGCAGCCTTCATCTGACATAGCAGCTCGACTACGGCAACATCACCCTGCGAGGGCGGATGGGAGAATCACATGCATGGGATATCTATCCAAACGTAAATAGTGGACTAAACCGCCAAAAATATTATAGCGAGCTTACCAAACATCCAAACATGGGGATTTCACATATTTCACCAACAGAAGAAAACCGTGATTCCTACCCTTGATTTGAAACTGTAAACTTTCCCCTCAAGTCTCGGAATTGCATATCACCCGTCGAACACCAAACAGCAACAATGACCACCAAATCACCAGGATGATTAACTTTCACCATGTTAGTGGCGGCCGTGTACAACATATTCCCTTCGAACATGGGTGTAGGATAGCAACTCAGTATAAAGAACCAAGAAATACAACAAAAACATACAAAAACTAGGTGCGCACACACACACAACAAAATCTGCAGAACATCACCCAAGAAAAAATGGGGAGACAATATGAGACAATGGGAAAAACGGTGATAGGAATCAACAAACGACTAGATGTATGGGATATGAGCCAAGTCGTTTTTCTATGGGACATCTATGAAAAAATGCATGGTATACATATATATATATAATATTAAACACACACACACACACACATATATATATATATACATATATATATATATATGTATATACATATACACACATGTGTTTGTATGTGTGAGTGTGTGGGTGTGCGCCATAAATTGTGAGATCCAGCTAATCTAACCTTCAAAATGGGGCTACGTAGTCGCTAGGGGATAGAGTATGGCCACTGTCAAGCTGTTTGAGCGTCCTACACCTCTTCGATGATCAAATCACTCCAAGGGCTTGTCCAAACATTGGTGCCCTTGGGCAACCCAATCGTTGATCATCATTTTCCACCATTGAAATTGCAAGTTTGCCCATATGCCATTCTTGGACAAACCCACACACACACATATATATATATAATGTGTATATATATATATTATATGTGTATATATATATATATCTCCCCACGATTTGTGGTTAAAAAACCTTGTTCTTGCCGATTAATATACACATGTTTTGTTGACACCCCTCACCTCCCCCATTTTTCATGCTGGTCGTCAGTGAAGTATCCATCCCTAGGGTCCCCGGATCGGTTGACCAACCTTTTCTGCAGGGGCTTACCATACCTGAAGTATTCCCAACTAGATTGAAAATCCCCAAAAATAACAATCAATTTGCCAGTATCGAAGTCCCATTATTTTTGTTCCCATCCCTTCAGCGTTGACCCATCTATCTTTATATTTTTTGTTTTTGGTTTAAATATAATATGTTCAAATAACGACCCATCTGGATTTTAAGAACTATAGGAACTACAGACTAAGCTTTTCAAAGTTCGGCCACCAATCTTCTAGCCCTGCCCGGAAAAAAAACAACGCACCTTGTAAGCCGCTACGATCAGAGGTGTCGCCCCCCCATCGATCGCTTGTTCAGTGTCAGCACCCACCTGGCGTCGGGTAGGATTGTGTGATTGCTTGCGGATGTCAATGGGATTTTCACGGGATTTTTGTGTGACAATAATTGGAATCTTAACATATCTTGATCACAAAAACTGGCAATTCATCATGAAAATTGGGATTGAAGCATGCTCGATGGGTTGATTTATATAGGATATATGTGAGAAATTGAGAGGATCTGTTCTAGGTTGACCACCTTTTTTTCAAACACATTTTTTCTATTCAAACAATTCTACAAGTAAGGTATCAAAAAACCCAATACATCCCAATACTAAAAAATGGATACACATTGAATGTGTGTATGTGTGTGCGCACGCCTGAATGGCAGTTTTAATATGTTTTAATCAGTTTTTTGTTGATAAACCATCACATTTTGGGGCACCATATTCTTGGGCCAACTCATTTGGTTTTAGAAGGGTATTAAGTTCTTATCCGATGACTAGCCTACAGGAGCTAGTCCTAGCAAAAAGGAAGGGGGACAGAAACCAGCGTACTATAAATGATGCTTACTTTAAGTCGTTTTGACAACTCACTTATAGTCGTCAGTTGAAGCAGCATCTCTGCATCAACAGCGGGTGGCAACTCGGGGACTGACCCTTGGGTGCAAGGTCAGCGTTTTTTTTTCAATCAGGCGTTCCATCTGTACTTGTCTTACCATATAAAGAATTATGAAGACTAATTATCGCCCACATAACTGAAGCCAAACCAAACACATATGGCCAACATCGATCAACATTGTGGATGAAATTGCTGAGGCTGCACAGACAAAAGCACAACAAGAAGCACCGCAGGCGTGGTCATGAAAGAACACGTCCAACTGAACTATCCTCTAAGATCCTGTAAGTACATCAAGTTCATAGATGGATTGATCATCCAACAGGTGGAAAAATTGGAGAAATCCATCAGCGCAGGGACCATGCCGTACCTCGCACAAGAATGCCAACACCTGGCAGGAAATGGTCATGTTTCTTGTGATCATGTAATTAGTCTCTTTTGAAAACATTCCCAAACAAGGCCAAATACTTGGAGGAGAAACATCTAGGTTGTTGCCCTCGTCCTATCAGGAGGGCCTTTTTGAGATTGAAGGTTTGGTGTAGCAGTAGCACTCCGGATCAGTGCGTCCTGCTTGCATCGATATTTGCTTCCCCATTTCAATCCCTTCCCACCCCAGCAGATAAATTAACATGGATGTGGAAAACCCACCATTTGTAGATCATTTTCCTAGGGTTTCCCCATGTTTTTTCGGGCTTTCCACATCTTTTTGTATGTTTACCCCAGGTACAAAGTTAGACCACCGAACAAACAAAACGTTTCCCCAGGCAGTCCCAGCCCTTCACCAACCGCGATTTTACAGCGGTTCTGCTTCGCAGCCCTGGGAGCTTCTATTATTCTGTTGTGGTTTGACGATGCGGCCTGGTATTATCTGGCGCCGGATCACCAGGAATTTGGCTCGTCTCGGTCCGGAATAGGCAGTTGTGCTGGCGAAACTGTGCCCTTGGCCGATACTCATGCCAGGATAGCAGGCACGCAGCAGCAACTTGCCAATGCGGCGGCCAATGCGGCTGCAGAAAATCGTCAAGTTTGCACATTGAAAACCATACTTTGGGTGAGGAAATGAATCCCAAACATGAAGTTCCTTTGCGCTTACAAGAACCCCACCAGGATATATAAGAATACCCTTGAGTGGTACTGCCATGAACCAGCAGGGTGGTCAACAAGCAATAACGCCAAGTTAAGCTTAAACCGTTTGGAGGTCCGTTGGGGGTTTCAACCCACCCCAAATGTATTCTCAGTCAGTTGGGGCACCAAATTTTGCCAGATATTCCATTCAATCATCCCATTTCGTAAGATATCTATTTGGTTTGCACACATGTTTCACAACCAGAGATCTTTTTCATGTTGCACTCTTGGCGATTCCAAATGGGGCAAGCTTGGCAGGAGGGTCAACCAACTGCTCCAGACGCAACAAAAATACGTCGAGATGTTCGAGATCGATGTTCTGCTGTCTGGCGGTGCAAAAACTCCCGGGATTTCACGGGAGGTGCCACCAGAAAGGGCCCCACCAATGATATAACATGGAATATTAAAAACAATAGTTTTCATAGTGATAAGAAGTTTCTAAATAGGAACGCACAATAAAATAATATATATATATATATAAAATAATGATATTATAACAAATATCATGTGGTTGGAAAGCTCTTTGTAGCTCCTTGGCTCCCCCTCTGATAGGGAACGGATGTTCCTCCATCGCTTTACAGCTTATGGATGACAATAGCTGCCATAGCTCCGAACCGCTGATATTTAACTAGCTTCATCTAGCCTCTGACTCAGACTCCAGTGAACCCCAAGACAACATCACTTGACCCCTGGGTAATTGACATTCCCGTACATGGCAGTTCAAGGGGCCCGTCTCGGCAGAGGCTCGACCATTTGAATGCTGGGCATGCAGCATGAAGATTTCGCTGAGAGAAACTGTCCCAAGATGTCTCAACGTGTGCACCCCAACATGTTGATCCAAAAATGCTCACGTCAAGCAGAAACCCAAAGATTTGGAATCTAAAACCATCAAACCTTGTCTGATTGGCAGTTGGAGCATGTTGGAGCCATCCCAAGCATTAGTATCGCAGGTAGGGTTGATAAACATATGACACCCGAAACTTGCAGATACGGACTTGTTAAACCCCTCTTTCCCGGAATCACCTTTTATGAATTATGAACCTCCAAAAAACCTGTAGCGCTCTGCAGCTGTTCGGGGACCAAGACTAGCACCCGGAGATTACCCTCAGCAAGCTTAGAGACATCAACAGGCTACATGAAAATTGGGAAACCTAATCCTATTGATGATGTGCAGAATTTTCTTGGTTCTCATACCACGAGATTCCATGCTAACAGATTCACACAGTCAAATTTCAAGTGGCAAAGGAATGTGCCACTCCAGTCGCAAGCTTGTGGTCTGGAGTCGTGAAACAGAATGCGAAAACCAAACTCTTAGATATTCCTTGGGGCCCAAAATTGATTTCGCAATAGAAAAGAGTTAGAACGTATTAGAAATGTGTAGCCTTCAGCCAATACTGGGAGATTTTGAACCAGGACACGGTCTCCAAACACAAAGGCCAACTGCTTGAAGCGTGCATAAAGGGGTTGAAGTCAGATCTGGCTGACAGCCATTCACCAACCCAAAACAGACATCAGTGCAGTGCAGGTTTGCCAATTATGTTTTTTCATGTTCTTCCTTTTGTTCCTATACTTTCTGTAGATCTGACCAGCTCCCCCAACGCGACCACCTCAGACTCTTGACTGCATGGCCGAGGCCGAGAAGCGAAGGTGCAGTTGGCACCCAACCCGCTCTCAGGTCAAAGCTCATTGCGGAGGCTGGGGGTTGGAGAGGAACAATGGCCCGAACTTTGAGATGATTGGAGTTATGCTTGGGGCAGATTGGCCATGGTCTTCCAAAAAAACGGTTGCCCCACCTTCTGCAAGCACACCCTTCTAAGATGAAATCATGTCATTATCAATCCATATCGATCCTTTTGAGATATAGATTATATAATAATGATTACTGTAATAATTACATTTAAATACACTACCAAACCACCATGTTGCGGCAAAGATCAAATCGTGTTTTTGGCATTCGACGAAAAGAAACAAGACAGCTGCTAACAGGCGATGCATAGCCGGGGCTATATCTGCTATGCTGGGAGAACTGTTGAAAACTGTTTCGAAGACTTAGTACCGAAGCATCAACACGCAAGAAGTTATTTCAAAAGCTTATAGAGTAGTATAGCATCAAGAGCATGTTAGTAGTTGTTTCAGCAAGTTTGTGAGGCCGCATGCGGAATGTGTTGGTAGTTGTTTGAGCAAGTTCGTAGCAAAGCACCCACAGAGTGAATAATTGCACATGGACGCTCATAGCCCGCCTCACCCCATCCCAGCCACACCACCTGGTAATCAGTAACCGTAGCATCAAGAACGTCTTGAACTTATTTGGCTATATGTGGCGTGCTGATAGGGTACCAGGACCAGGAACATTAATAAATCAATAGCCCGCCACATCCCGCAACACGTTGATTTTACGAGCACTGCATACTCTCTTTGCCACGCTGAAGTGGACAACATTAACTTTGAGGCAAATAAACCAACCCGATGTTACACACACACAAACACATAATGTATATATAATAACTATATATAATAACAATAATAACAATAATAACAATAATAACAATAAAAACAATAATGCCAAAAATAATAGTAATAACAACAATAATAATAATATGTGCTTTTATACACATTTTTTTAATCTATTTATTAATATTTTATAGCCCTTGAACTGGGTTCATGCTTGGGTTCCGCACATTACATGGTACACAGGCCAGAGCTGGGCTTTCAGTTCCCTCCCCAGCCGTTTTCAGAGGAAAACTATTTAAGATCATCCAGGCTATCACAAACCCTGTCAATACACCAGCGGATGTAGATCTCCAATTGATGGGCTGAGAATACCTGAGAAGCAACCGCATTGTCATTTTGCCGGGTGTCATCATTTAGCTGGAGGCAGGGACCATAATTAACACTAATTGATAAATACCAAATACCAAACCTAAAAAATCCATCACCTAAAAATAATATGAATATATAATAATATTCTATAGGTCACTATGTCGGCCGGTCGTGGCGATATCTCCGCTGTTCCGCAAATTTTTGCTAAATTGTCTCGGGCAATGACGCCCAGACATCTTTATGCGTATATTTCATGCTTTGCCTGAGGCGGCAGGAGCGTTTTGTGAGGTTTTTCATGTCAACCCTGGATCAATAAGCCGTGGTTGGTTGGGGTTGTGCGCCCCAGTGGTTCGTTCACTCGCGGCATTAGGGGGTCACGGTGGCCAAGGATGGTTCAGAACCCATTTCATCATGGTTTTTGAAAGGTTCACTCACCCAAAAATTACTGGTTTCGAAGCCCAAGAACCTGTACCTCCATCGCCTTCCAACAAAGTCTGCCTGAAGAATTTGTGTCTGGCTGATTCTGGCTGGGGATCTTGGGACAAAGAAATCCAAAAGAAGATAAAGAATTACCTCAGCCTTATACAACCCAAAAGCAGGTTCCAGGGTTCCGGTTCTGTTTCGGTTTTTGGGTTCCACCTCCAGCTGGGCAATCATTTTATTTTAATCAGCATCCTTGCCAAGACTGGAGTGTGAGGCCAATCACCCCAAGATGGGACCTTTGGAAAAGAAAGGACCCACATCATTTCCATCATATGGTTTCTGGATGTTTCTGGTAGTTTGTTTGTTGAGGGAATGGGATTCGTCAATCGGAATCACCTTCCACATGGACAGTTCAGCGAGAACGGCCCTATCCAATGCTGGGTTCACGACGTTTCGCACGAAGTAAATTATTGGGAAACCCCAACTTGGGTTGCGAACAGAAGCCTCACACCCTGGCACAAAAAAATCAACAGCCACCTAGAGTTGGGGATTCCCAGCCCCGATCACCACCCAGTTGCTCCAAGCTACCAAGCTACGCATGTTGAGTTTCTCCCCTTAGAGCAATGCTGGGCCGGGACAGAAAGGGAAAATGCTGGTTTTGGGCTCATCATATTTCTTTGCCCCTCTCTCTCTCTCTCTCCTATTTGTGTGTGAATATTTTTTGAATCTCATTGCACCCACTGTATTCACTGTATATTTAATATGGGAAAATCAATGAAAATCATGGAAAACCCATTATGACTTCATCATGGTGAGGAACATCACCTGTATAACCTGCATCTGAACCTTTGGGTACAAGTAACATGGGACTTAAACCTGGAATCTACCGGAAAAACATACATCACCCCGCCAAAAAAATACGAAGTTTATCACAATTTCAATCCATTTCTAATACCTGAGAAGGATGTAACGAAAACCAGCTCCAACCCCGGTGATGGGAAATGAACAATGGAAAAAAACTACTATAGTAGCAAACTAATAAAGAAAGAAAAACATCACCCACAGACTTCTCACCCACACGCTTCTCACTCACAGGCTTCTCACCCACAGAATCCTCATCCACAAACTTCTCACCCACAGACTTCTCCTCCGATCCCTACCCCACAGAATTCTCACCCACAGCGCCACAGAGTTCTCACCT
Organism: Cladocopium goreaui; assembly: GCA_947184155.2. Taxonomy (NCBI): domain Eukaryota; class Dinophyceae; order Suessiales; family Symbiodiniaceae; genus Cladocopium; species Cladocopium goreaui. The sequence continues at coordinate 65,983 of CAMXCT020006457.1, forward strand.
ACAGAGTTCTTAAAGGCAAACTTCTCACCCAGAGACTTCTCACCCCACAGAATTCGGCCTCCTGACCCACAAACTTCTCACCCACAGGCTTCTCACCCACAGAATTCTCACCCACAGAACTCTTTCCCATAGACTTCTCACCCACAGATGTCTCACCCACAGGCTTCTCACCCACAAAACTCTTCCCCATAGACTTCTCACCCAGAGACTTCTCACCCACAGATCCCTCACCCACAGAATTCTCACCCACAGATGTCTCACCCACAGAATTCTCACCCACAGAACTCTTCCCCACAGACTTCTCACCCACAGAGTTCTCACCCACAGAACTCTTCCCCACAGAATTCTCACCCACAGATGTCTCACCCACAGACTTCTCACCCACAGATCCCTCACCCATAGATGTCTCACCCACAGACTTCTCACCCACAGAATTCTCACCCACAGGCTTCTCACCCACAGAATTCTCACCCACAAAACTCTTCCCCATAGACTTCTTACCCACAGACTTCTTACCGACAGACTTCTCACCCACAGACTGACTTCTCACCCACAGATCCCTCACCCACAGAATTCTCACCCACAGAGGTCTCATCCACAGAATTCTCACCCACAGAACTCTTCCCCACAGACTTCTCACCCACAGATGTCTCACCCACAGACCTCTCACCCACAGATCCCTCACCCACAGAATTCTCACCCACAGGCTTCTCACCCGCCACTCCACCATTGCTTCCACCATCCCTTCCAGCTTCCCTTGCAGCCTCCATGGCCTTTTCCCATCCAGCCAAACATAGTATACCTGTCGGTGTCTGGCTTGAAGGTCCTCAAAACAAGGGCCCTGGTAAAGTTGGGGCCAGGTTTCACAGCAACATGTTCTTCCAGAACAGCTTGCTGTCCTAAGCTCTGTTGCCTCTGCAGGTGGCAGGGCCCTTTGCATGTCAGCCCAGTTGGGCACCAAGACTCCTCTGTAAAACTCCATGGCTGGAAGTTTCATTCCATAGCCACACACCATGACTTTGAATGCCATTTGGCCCTTGGCCTTGTCCAGAGCCTGGTGCATCCATCACCCTGGGTTCCTGAGCCACATGGATGTGCATGCCCTTCTTTGGTGGCACCATTGCTGGGTGAGGCGAGGGGCCATCCCTGAGCAGCTAGATGCACACCTTTGATCTTCTGGCTTCCATCTGCTGGATATTGTCTCCTACCTCATCAGTGAGCAGCCTCACTGTAAAAGGTGAGCTGCAAACCTCAAGCCCTGGTGGAAAGCCAGGTTGTTTGGCTGCAGAGCCCCCAAATACCCAGCTATCAGCTAGCAAGGGCAAAGACACTGGCAGGAAGGGCACGCACAAATAATCCAAATCCATTGCAGTCTTGATGCTTGGCCAGTCAAGCTTCCCCAGACTGATGGGCTCACTGGGCCCAGGGGTTGAAATATAATCAGCCCATCCTGCTGGCTGATGTTGCTTGTTCTTGAGCCTCTTTGGTAGAGAGCCCCCTGGTGCCACCTCATCTTCATTGGACCTCTTGCTGCCCACTGCTCCATGGGGGGCCCTGACACCTGCAGGCTCCCTCCACCTGCTGTCCCCTGGGGTACATGGGGTTGGCCATAGCTAGCAGGAGACAAAAACTTACAAACACTTGAGCTTGGAAATGGCTACACACATTTGAATCCTTCCACAAAACTAGCACAAGTAGCTGCAGAACAAAGACTCACCAATGCACTTGACAAACTTTGAGCCCCAGCTCTGTAAAACCTAGCTTTGAAAAGCCGCCTTGTTTCCAATCAAACTTCCCTGGAATGGATTGCATAGCATGTTGTTGCACATGGAGCCCTTTGAATTCTAAAATTTCACACACCAGCTTCTCTAAGGCAACTTGTTTGACATGCCAAAAGATCCCCTAGGCAGCTGCACAAAAAAGCACACCAATGCACTTGAAATCTTTGAGGAAATTTGTGAAAAGTTTGTAGTACAAAGCAGTATTGCGAGGAACTTTGTGAAAAGCTTGTAGTACAAAGTAGTAGTGGGAGGAAATTTGTGAAAAGATTGTAGTACAAAGTAGTATTGGGAGGAAATTTGTGAAAAGTTTGTAGTACAAAGCAGTATTGCGAGGAAATTTGTGAAAAGTGTGTAGTACAAAATACGGAGGAGATTTGTGAAAAGTTTGTAGTACAAAGTAGTATTGGAAGGAAATTCGTGAACAGTTTGTTAGTAGTACAAAAAGAACTCTGTCACCCACAGACCTCTTCCCCACAGACTTCTCACCCACAAATGTCTCACCCACAGACTTCTCACCCACAGATCCCTCACCCACAGATCCCTCACCCACAGATGTCTCACCCACAGGCTTCTCATTCTCACACATAGACTTCTCACCCACAGGCTTCTCACCCACAGAACTCTTCCCCACAGACTTCTCACCCACAAATGTCTCACCCACAGATGTCTCACCCACAGACTTCTCACCCACAGGCTTCTCACCCACAGACCTCTTCCCCACAGAATTCTCACCCACAGAACTCTTCCCCACAGGCTCCTCACCCACAGACTTCTCACCCACAGATCCCTCACCCACAGATGTCTCACCCACAGGCTTCTCATTCTCACACATAGACTTCTCACCCACAGGCTTCTCACCCACAGAACTCTTCCCCACAGACTTCTCACCCACAAATGTCTCACCCACAGACTTCTCACCCACAGAATTCTCACCCACAGACTCCTCACCCACAGGCTTCTCACCCACAGAACTCTTCCCCACAGACTTCTCACCCACAGATGTCTCACCCACAGACTTCTCACCCACAGATCCCTCACCCACAGATGTCTCACCCACAGACTTCTCACCCACAGAATTCTCACCCACAGACTTCTCACCCACAGACTCCTCACCCACAGGCTTCTCACCCACAGAACTCTTCCCCACAGACTTCTCACCCACAGACTTCTCACCCACAGAATTCTCACCCACAGATCCCTCACCCACAGATGTCTCACCCACAGACTTCTCACCCACAGAATTCTCACCCACAGACTTCTCACCCACAGGTTTCTCACCCACAGACTTCTCACCCACAGACTTCTCACCCACAGATGTCTCACCCACAGACTTCTCACCCACAAATGTCTCACCCACAGACTTCTCACCCACAGAATTCTCACCCACAGGCTTCTCACCAACAGAATTCTCACCCACTGAACTCTCACCCACAGAATTCTCACCCACAGAACTCTTCCCCACAGACCTCTCACCCACAGATCCCTCACCCACAAATGTCTCACCCACAGACTTCTCACCCACAGAATTCTCACCCACAGACTCCTCACCCACAGGCTTCTCACCCACAGAACTCTTCCCCACAGACTTCTCACCCACAGATGTCTCACCCACAGACTTCTCACCCACAGATCCCTCACCCACAAATGTCTCACCCACAGACTTCTCACCCACAGAATTCTCACCCACAGACTTCTCACCCACAGATCCCCCACCCACAGAACTCTTCCCCACAGACTTCTCACCCACAGGTTTCTCACCCACAGAACTCTTCCCCACAGACTTCTCACCCACAGATGTCTCACCCACAGACTTCTCACCCACAGATGTCTCACCCACAGACTTCTCACCCACAGATGTCTCACCCACAGACTTCTCACCCACAGATTTCTCACCCACAGATCCCTCACCCACAGACTTCTCACCCACAGGCTTCTCACCCACAGAACTCTTCCCCATAGACTTCTCACCCACAAATGTCTCACCCACAGACTTCTCACCCACCCACCTACTTTTTAACCACATACTTCTCGCATATAATTGTTCTTCTCACGCATATACTTCTTACCCACAGCTTCTCACCCACGGAATCCTGACCCACAGATTTGTCAGCTACACACTCTTCATCCACAGACTCCTCACCAATAAACTTGTTACTCACGGAATTTCCGCCCGCAAAGTTTTCAGCAACTCACAGAATTCTTATCAACACACTTCTTCCCCAGACACTTTTCACCCAGAGACTTTTCACCTACTTAATTTTTCGCCCGCAGATTCATCACGTACAGGCTCTCAACGCACAGACTTGTCCCCGAGGGACTTCTCGCCCACAGACTTTGAAACAAGTTACTTCTGACCTATAGACTTTTCACGCAACAAGTTTTCACGCCAGTGACTCCTCACCCGGAGACTCCACCCACAGACTTACAAGAGACCTAAAATCATCGTTTTTGTGTATCTTAATGGTTGAAGCCTTGTTTACGACCCCATGAGCCCGACCAGGGGGGAATCAAGTCAATTTCCATCACCCCCTGTTGCTGGTCATGAAACATTGCAATTTGAAATGTTTTCTTTATTATACCCAAATTATCAAACAAAGACACACACACACATGCACACATACATATTACATATGTATTTCATATATATATAATTACATATCTAATTGTCTATATCATTATATATCCTTCTCAGAAAACGCAAAAAACATGGGAAACGAGAAACATCTGGCATATCTGGCATTTTCCAGCGAATGAAATCTGGGTAAATCCATTGCCCAAGCGACTCGCGCCTCGCGACTATCGTGGACTGATCAAACTCCGAAAGACTGCCTGAAAGACGAAGGGATGGGCGGCCCATGAATTGTCGCCGTATTCAATGTATTGAAGGAAACGAAAATGCTGGAAAGCATCGTTTTTTAGCCCCAAATAATAGAAAAGGGATTTCCGAAGTAGATTTTCCATGATTTCCCTTCAAGTCTGGGAAGCATTGGTGTCCACCAGAACAATGAAAAAAAAAAGGCCATGGTCCTCCACGGAGAGCCAAGGGGCCAAAGCGCGTTGCCGATGCTTGGGCACCCCAGGTGCTGGGCTGTTGGGTGCCACAGGGGTTAGGGCCGGTGGGCTCGAGCCTCAAACGCCCAGGGATGGGTGGTCCACACCCGGAGTTCGGAAACCATGGGGATTTAAGATGATTTAACAATCTAACATGGTGACTTTATGTGCTTTTTGATGGTTGTATGAGCTATGATGATCTGTTAATTATCTGTTAATTTGATGTAATTTGTTGCAGCTTGCTATGGACAATCACCATTTTCGGAGGTACATCATTGAACTTCATGGGCGATGACTTCCATCGCTATGTTGGTTTACCCGTATGTTAGCCATAGGACCCCTAGTGATCATATCCATTCATATGGCCGTAGTTGGAGTCATGGTAATATGGACCCCAGGAGGTCACCTTTTTTTCACACCGTCGCGTCAACCGTCGCGTCAACGGTCGCCAAGGGGCTAGGCGCCACAGCATGGATCACCTTAACCAGGGGTGCATCTGCTGGCGGCTTTGGCAGCTCCTGGAGATGGCAACCAGTTCTGGCCAAAGAAAGGAGGACAACGACCATTTTTATGGCCATATTATATCATATTATGGTCAATCTTATGATCATAGAGGACGAACGATTCTTCCGTAGATCCATTACCCAAACATTTTTTTGACCATAAATTGATGCTTCACCCCACTGGATCTAAGTGCTTAGGAATCGTGGGTGTAATCAGCCACTTAAAAATGGAATGACCCAACTGCAAGGGCTGGGATTCACCTAAACATGGCTAGCCGGCTAGCCTCAGCTATCCAGTAATTAGAGGTTCTTTGTGGTGAGCCAAAATGCAAACCATTCCCAGGTGTGGGGATTTGTCATTGGGTTCGCCATATGTTTCAATTTTCATTCATGACTTCATGATAGATGTGAATCATGATCTTCCTCCATATGTTTCCATTAATCCACTCCCACCTACTTAGAAATGGGCCATGGAGTTACTTGACCGGTAGATGACCGGCTTATCTCTCCTTATAGTTGGATGTTTGGGTTATTTCACCAACTGCGATCATCAGTTACAAAACTAGCCGTGCTCCTTCTAGGTGCTTTCATTGACAAAAACCACCAGTATGTACCCATCATATCCCTTTCTACCACCATTTTTCTTGCTTCCCTATTGTCCTGCCCAAAAAAAGTCCCACTCAATGAACATTAAGGAGCCATGTTCATTTTTTTCCTTTGCTCTTTGACCAGTGTATCACTCAGTGTATTCACCAAGAACAACTGGGCTTCAGATTCGCGCCAAGGGACATTGGAGTGGGACCTCTTTGCATCGTCGATCACCTGCTGGAGCGCTCACGCTGGTCGTGGAGAAAATTCGGGGAAGCGATGGGAACCGGGAAAGGCTATGAAGAGGTCATGGGATTTAATGGGATTTCCGAACAGCCATGGGAATACGAATACTCATAGGAATATAGATATGGCATGATCGGGATATATGAAGATCTCTTAGATTTGCTTAAGGGGGGCCATTAAGCAATGTAGAAGAATCCAAGTAGATTCCCCGGACCGTTGAACTGACCAATTGAAAATGAACAATTAAATACAATTAATTTCACCAAATCAAGGTGGTAAAGCCGTACAGGGCCAAAGTATCACTGCTGGTTTGTTTCAACTCCCTGAGTAGGGAACGTTGGGTATCATCATCCTATTTCGATGGTTGAACATGGGAAAAAATGAACAAACCAACTAAATATATCCTTTAGGGAGAACGACTAGCCAACCAGTTCCTAGCATTTTGCATATCATTTTGCATCGGTTGCACTGGCACAAGATGGCTGGACCCCCAGAACAAGGCACTTTGTCCTGGAGTTTGTAGCTTTTGGGGGCTGGAAAGGCCCCAATTTGAAAGGCTTCAGTGGGCGCATAGACTACCGATACTTCATGACACTTCTGACATTTGCCTACTCGTCGTTGGAATGACATGATCCCGTTCACAGTTTATTTGGGCTTTGCTGGGTTTGGGATAGTGGGGGGGATCCTGAGGGGACTTGAAGTGGAAATGCATTGGGGTTGAGTTCAAGGTACTGAAACAGCTGCTCAAGTAGGTCCCCGAGATTTGGGTCGCCATGGAAAACGCCCATCTATGGCTATCTTAATGGGAACATTACATTCCAAACATTTCCAAACAATGTTTTTCGGGGTTCCAAACTCAATGGCCTCGTCCTCGCGAACCGAGTCGGATGGGTCGTAGCGAATGCTCATGCGCACATCATGCTCCTGGTCCACGTTGCCAAGAAACTCGTGGGAGTCCTGCAGATGGGATGAACATTTCGTTCGTTTCAGGTGTTTTGCTTCCAGGAAACCAATGTTCTTTAACATTCTTTCATCGTTAACCATTGGGGTCTCTTGTGCTTTTACCATCTTTTACCATTATTCTTGGTATTGGCTCCGTGCGAACTTTTTGCATTTACATGCATTTACCATCCAAGATTGCTGTGCTGTTTGCCTTGTTCGGTTGTTTACTGGGCTGTGATCCCCGCTGGGGCTAGTGTGCGCCTCCCGCCATCGCTTGGCTGGACAACCAAATACAACCAACAAAAGGGCCTCAAAACTAGAAATTCATATACAGCTGCAGATGGTGCGTGCTGGGGTGTCTTTCAGCAACCAAACCTGGAAGAACCACTGCAAAAAAGTGAGCCCAGAATATCATCGGACTTTAGGGGGAAACAACACCAAACCTACCATAAGATTCATGGGAATGCGGTTGATATCACCATTTCTTGCCGAAAATTCAGCACTTTCAAGCAGTTGCTTGCTGGTCGCGTTGTCTCCACATGTGGGTTTGTCACGTGCCCAAAGTGTCCCATCGAACTACTGAGTCGAGGGGGGTCCTTTCTGCCTTCCGATGATTGCAACCTCTCATCTTCCTCTAGGATTGGCGCCTTAGCTGCCGGTCTCGGTGACGGCTCCCTGCAATGATGGTCCTTATCACAAATATATTTCCATCCCCCAATCATATTGAATAATTAACTTTAAATAACTACAACATATATAAATGATAATATATATATATATATCATTTCATACACCTTTTCAGGGACCTCCAAATCAACGAATCCAAGATAATTCCACCAGAGTTTCGATTTGGGGCTTGCCGGAAGGGATTTCTTATATTATATATAATTATACATATATAGTTATATATATAATTATATACAATTATATATAATAATATAATAATATATATATATATATTTGATCCTGTGGCCGATACTTTGGTAGCTGGTCACAACAATTGTACTGGTACGTGCTTTTCAATTTTCATACCTATCACCAGGCCCCATGAGGCCCAGCCATGGCCATGGCTTTCTGGTGGCGATCCCTTTTCGGACGTCCACGTGAAATTTTATGAAATTTTGGACCAGGCATTGTTTTCCGAGAAATAACATGGGAAAACAACGGTAAATGGTGTAAAATGGTTTCTTCAACGCATCCATTGATATAGCGATTTGTGCTCAGAAATGAGGAATTTAGCTTCAAGTAATAGGGCTGTTTCAAATACATAGGGCTAGGGGCAAACATGATGTGTAATGGTCCCTTCCCCCTTAAACTAAATACCTCCCAATCGGGACCTAGAATGTATTGGATGCATTTCATTTCAGATTCCCAAGAATGTTGAGTATTTAAGAAAGAAATGGGGGATCAAATTAACTAATGTGCTCAGCCTTTATCCTCGGGATTCAACCATGGCAATCGAAAAACCAATCCTGTTTAGTTCGATGTCCGATTTCAATACCATCCAGTAATCAAAGATGGCAATGGAACATCCCTATCATCCCTTTACAGTAGTTCAATGATTCTCTCAGTAAAAGCTCAAGTTAAGACCAGCCATTTCCCAGCGATTTGATTTCTGAAGGGCAGTGTTTCTTCCAGGCGCCAGGCGAACCGCCACGGCACATGTTTGGGAGAGCCCTTTCCTTCCTCGGGCGGACGCTCCGCAGATTCCACGGTGCCAGAGGGGGATGCCTTCTTCTTCGACTGCTTTGAACCTTGGTTTTGGAAGGAAAAGAACAGATGGGGCCGGCTTGGATACCATGACATTTTATCATTAGTCATCATTTACCTGGGATGATGCGTCTATTCATCAACCAATGGAAGAATGGAAGAAGGACATCTATGGCTGTGGCTTGGTTTTGAAGATTGAAGTCACAGAAACTGGATGAAATTGGGATATACAGTATATGATATACACCTAGAAAATTATGTTGTAGGGTTTCAATAATTGTTCACCACCTGTTCAGTTCTGCCTCAAATTTGGGGATAGCCTGCAAGAGTGAAAGATTTAAGAAACGAATATGGAATTAAACCCCACCGAAATTTATATTTATATATATTTATTTACGACATATTTTAGATCCAAAACTCAACCAACAGCGGGATTCAAACCAATAAACTTCGTGATTCAGATTTAACCAGATCCGATAGGATGGTCGATTCAGCGGCCAAATTTTCACCTTTTTGTGTTGAATTGTGGTATAGGCACGTTGACGAAAACATGCTGACCATGGAAACGGTAACGTAAGTGTCTGCAAAAAATCAACACTCCTTTCATATAGCTAGACGTTTCCCACAATTTATCAGCAAAAAATCACCAATGAACTGTTCCCCTACCAAACTAAGGAATACCAAAACTATGTGTATATCTATATGTAAATATGTATATATATATACATATACAAATATACATATATGTATAATATATGTAGAGATATATGTATATAATCCTAATCGAGGGATTGGGTGGTGATGCTGTTTTTGCCTTTTTGGCCTCTTGTGATGGTGCCCGCTTTACTCCACTTTCAGATGATCATGGCCATGGAAAACACTGGAGAACCCTCCATTTATTGCAAGGTGAAATGAGCGGCTTTGTAATGGGAACATCATCCATGACGGAATCCTTTTTTCTTTGATCGCCAGAGCAGACTACCACAGTGGAAATTCAAACTCCTGAAATATTGGCCCATGCCTTCCCCACAGTTAGTCTGAGAACAGGCTACACTTTTGCCGGTTCGTCTCTCCAGAATTGCCATGAGCAAATTCCCCAATTCTGGGACAACTTCGACATACTTCGACAATCATCTTGTTCTTCAAGTTCCCTAGTAATATCCATGCACATCCCCAGTATATTGGTCATCTGCTGCAAAGGCACCCGATCTGAATTCAATGCTCTCAGATCCCAGCGCCTTTGCCAAAAAACAGGAACAAACGTGGGAGCAGCTTATCACTATTGCACTTCACCTGTTTCCAGTTTCTTGCAACACGACCCAAATCCTCAAGTTGTTCGCTTTCTTGCCTCAGAAATCTTAGGTAGATCCCTCTGAAGGTGGGGTTTCATGAACAAGGCAGGACATCTATATAGATACTGAAACCCTTTAGAACAGAACCTTTCCAAGCCTAAGTCGCATAAGTCATGCTTGGGAATTCCATGTTGGTTCTTTCAGTTCAGTTGCTTCACTACATGTGGCATCTTTGCGCCACGGCGAGGTGGTGTTGTGAAGGTACGGCCAACAGCATGATCTATGGTTACTTTGGCGTTCTTAGTCTAAGTAGGCACTCTAGATCTATCATAATATGAACGAATGTATGTAATATATATATAGACATTATACCTATAGCAATGTAGCCTATATCTATATTATATAGGTATCATTCTCCTGTGATCACAAAACAACTCTACAGATCTGCAGCCAGGGCACGGTGGACTGCTCGGTGCCTAACAGGGCGACACAACGGCCATGGTTTGGCCATGGATCAACGAAAACATATAGAACAACATAGAAAAACATGACATGGTTGAACCAACACAACTGAGATTTTTCAATTAATTGTATACTTTGTCAAACTTTAATGTTGGATGCCGATTCATGTCCTGGTACCCTATTGCGTTTTTTTTTCAAAATAAATCAGTATCCTGCCGTTTGTTAGGGGTGGGTCTCTATTGTTTTTTTACTCAGATCGATTTTTTTCAGGAGGAGCTTTGTCACCCTTTATACACCTTTCTGTAGGCAAAACTGGTCTATTTACTTTAGAAAACCATATCCATGTTAAAGCCTTGAAAATGCAAGGTTTCCCAAATAATTAGATGTCTTATTAAACCCTTATTTAAAAACAGCACCGAAACAATTTTTCGAGGGGGTACCCCATGAGTGACCGAGATCTTGAGTGACCGAGATCTTCAATAATGTAATTGCTTGGATGGTGCCCTATTCTGCACAAACACTTTTGGGGTGATTGTTTTTTAGAATTACAAGCAAAATCAATTAAAAGTAGATTCTGTATTTTCAGGTTTCAGCTGGGGTAATTCCTATTACACCCAAATGGACTGATAAACCTAAACAATGGGGAAACAACCGTTAAGCTAACGACTCAGCAGCACCTTTTCCGTCTGAGCCGCAATGCTGTAGTAACATGCTAGTATACATGTGTGTTTTATGTGAGGTGCTTTTACACCCCCCTCAGGTGAGCCGGTTACGGCGAGGATGCCACATTTACCAGGGCGAGGTCTTTAAGACCTGCCTCACCGAACTGGCTCTTCGCAAACCCAAGGGAAAACACACTCAGCGGCTATTATACAAAAACCGATCGTCGATGCAAGCAGTTTCACAACTTATCCCTCTTCCCACTCAACACGGCCATGCCTGATGACTTTCTCGTACCAGCGCCCATGCCACTTCTGCCATTCTCCAGTGTAACGGCGATCATCGTGGGACTGACTTTGCTGAGGGCGGTTGATCCACTGACTTGCAGACGTTGATGATGAAGCTACCTCTACGGTGGATGGTCGGGCAACCGGTTTGGCGGTGCCTTTCTTGGAGGGACCTTGGCCATACGCTCCAGTCTGCTCAGCTTTGCGCTTGGCCTCGTTCTGCTCGCGAGCCCTGTCAGACTGCTTCTTCTTCTCTGCAGCGTTCTGCTTGTACAGCTCCTCGTTTTGTCCCTTGATCCACTTCAAATGACGTTCAGCATCGTGAACAGCAATGTTGTCAACACCTGAACAGCAATGTTGTCAACACCGGTACAAGACAACAAAAGATTGTGTCCAGGATTCCGGTTGAGGTAGTCAATGTACTCTTCCTCGGAGTAGATTTCCGTACGGTACATGTAGAACCATGGTTGGTCGATGTACCTGAACGATTTCGGGACATCAAGACGGCTTGCCAAATCCAAGTAAACCAGCCTCATCGCGTTGTGCTCCAGCTGAGATTGCTCAGAAACACCCATCTTGACCTGAGCTTTGGTGCGACCCGGCTTTGGCAAATGTGCAGACTTGAGGAGGTCGTACCGTTCACAGTCGTACTCGTTCTCCCCCTCGTTCAGCACGCTCTCTGCGAATGTGGCGTCCTGGGCAAACCTGTCAGCCACAGACACATAGCCTAAGCTCAAGGCACGGTCGAATCGACTCTTCGCCCTTGCCAACAAACTGGCTTCCGGACTTGAGCTTCCCCTTGCCTGGTCGTCCAACAAACCCAAAGATTCAAGCTGACTGTGTGTGATGCTCTGCAGGTACTCACCACGAAAATCATAGTACAAGCCCAGCTTGTGAAGGGCGGCCTTCCTACGTTCTGCAATCTTGGTTCGGTCGGCCTTGTTCACCCCTTCGAGCATCAATCCACACACATCGCATTCAATCTGTCCCTTGAAAGTCTGTGCAAAACATCTTGAACATTGCATGACTTCAATCTTGACTGGCACCGGCTTCTTGTCCTCCTTCTTCACCTCTTTCTTCGAAGGTTGGTCATCGCCTTTAGGGCGAGACTTCTGCTTTGGCACCAGTGACTTGGATGTTGATGCCGGCGTCTTTTTGGGTGACTCTGCAACTGGAGCTTTTGGATCTTTTTGTACTGCCTTCGGCGGTGCAACTTTTGAAACGGGCTCCAAGAAGGCCGCAGCTGATGATGCCGCAGGCACAGCTGCGGGCACGCTTGTCAGGGCTGCCTTCTTCTTTGCAGGTTCATCCTTTGCTGCTGCATCAACTTCTGAGGTCACGGCTTTTGGAACTTCTGGTGCATGAGGTGCAGAAGTCCCTTCCTTCGGTGATGGTTTTGGAGGCGCTTTCGGCGGTGTCTTTGGGCTTTCAACCTTTGCTGCAGGAGGCTTTGGAGCTTCACCCTTCGGAGGAGGGGGCAACAATCTGCTGCTTGCATATCCAGGCATACCGGCAAGTTGGGCCACATTTGGTGGCGGAGGCTTCACCTTTCCTGGGAAAAATGCTGTTGCAGTGGGCGCGCCAGTTGAGGCGGCCGGAGACTTGGAACCAGTCCGTTTTGATGCCTTGGCCTCAAAGGTCTCGACAAGCTCCTGGACTCCAACTTCTCCTCCACTGCTTGCTGCAGACTGTGCGACCTCCTGATGGCGGCGATACAAATTCACCTTCTTGGCAGTGTCATCGACAGAGATAATGTATTGAGGCGGTACGACGTCACTTGTCAAAATGCCGTCAGAGGCCGTCCTGAAAAACACAATGCCAGCTTTGACAGCTTCAGCCATTGCTACCCTGATTTCAATGGGTCGTTCAGCACGCAAACCACTCACATACTCTTTCTCATCGACACGCACGGCTCTGCCTGATGAATTTCGATCTCCTCCTCCAGGAACGAAGCCATTCTCAATGATGCCCTTCCAATTGCCTTTTGTAGTCCTGTGATAAACTACGCCAGGGCACATCTGAGGAGTGGTAATCTTTTTACCTTTGGCGTTCATTTTCTGGATCGCTGCTGCTCCAGACAGAGCATAGATTTCCACTGCATTGAACGTGTCCTCAGCCGAGGCGGCATCCATGGCACGTTTTGTGTGCCCCTGCACTGCACGGATCCTGATGGGCCAGTAGGCTAACCCTTTACGGGTTGCCTTCTGGTACCCGGCAATGCACTGCAACTCAAAACGGCACTTGTTGTCCCAGTAAAGAAGGGAGATGAGCTCTTCAACCGTCATCCGAGGCAACTTGGCTGGCAGCATTTGATTGAACATTCGAAAGAAGTCATCAAGATCAAGCCACATGTTTTCATCAAATCCAGAGGTGTCCTGACCCGGCTGTCCACGCGTCACTGCATTGACCTTGGTTTTGTGTCGGTCCATGCGATCTGGGTACCTCAGCTCCTTTGCCCCATCCATCTCCCAACAGGTTTTGACAATCAATTCGTAGGGATGGGCATCAACGACACAATGTTCAACTACTTCTGCATTGATGTTTTCGTCCAAGGTGATACGATATTTGTCAAGGTGCCCAAGTGCATGTTTCGGAATGATGGTACCCTTGATCTCGTTTTCCTGCAGGGGCTCACCAGTTGAGGTGGCCTGAGTTGAATCCTCCTGTGTCGCTGGAGCTTTCGCCTTGGGGTCAGGTGGAGCTGCGTGGCTGGCCTTGGCCTTGCCAACCGATGGGCCCTCATGCTCGTCGGGATCCAGAGCATCCCATGGGTCGCCTTCTTCATCATCATCTTCGGCGACACCAGCATCAGTCGGGCGAGCCCTCAACTCCTCTGCTGTGAAGCTTTCTGGGGTCGAGACGCTCGGTGCAGATTTGTTCGTCTTCTCACGGAGAGCATTGAGGACCTGCACAAACCTGACTGGGAGGTGCTCCATCTTTGGTGTGACATCACGCATTGTAGCCTCTCCTGCAGGGCGCCTACGCTTGTACAAAGACAGGTTGTACTGAGGAATCAAGATGTCCGTCATGTGCAACATGTGGAGAGTTGCCATGACATATCCGATCATTTCACTTCGGTTGAGCTCGGTCTCGAATGCGTGAAAGTAGTCCCTGAGCTCAAGCCTCGGTGGAAGCATGTCATTCTGGATCCACCGAATTCGATCGTTGTCACTGGCAATCTCCTTGTGGAACCATTCCTTCAGTCGATCAACAAACGTGGTGAAGATGAGACTCAATCCATAAGTGAGCGGGTCGGGCTCGCCGATTAGGGCGGCCTGATCCACGCCCAATTCCTTGAGCTGATTGTTCCACCAAACGATGTTGCCTTTGACCCTGTCCATGATGGCATTCCAGTCGCCCTGTGGTTCCCTCTGTCCCCAAATGGGAAGGGGTTCAACACCATATTCCCCGCAAATTTCATTCCCAGACCAAAAGATTACCGAAATAACCCTGATGACTGATCCATGAGAAGAATATTTCGCCATCAGCTCCTTGATCATGGAAACATTTGCTTTGCAGAGCTGTTGCAAATCCTTACCCCAGAGCATGTCATGACCGATTTCGAGAACCATGTCCGACTTTCGCAATCCCAGATCCTCCTTCAAGGTGTACTTCTTCAAAGTCTTACCCTTTCCAGTGATCAGAGCCAAAGTTGAATCGGAAGTCACCACATAGATGGTGGGCACGACGTCTACCGCCGGCCTTGATGTCCCAGGGACGTACTCAGTAGGCAAGCTCAGATCCCACAGCGAGTCATGCTCGAGCTCGGACAGATGGCGGATCTCCTTTGCCCACGGCACATTCATCAGGGCGTCAGTTGCCATGGATTGCGCAGTGAAACATTGCATGAATCCTGCGGCCAACTCAAGGTCTTCTGTCCTGTTGCCCTGTGCAAGGATGGTTGACGAAGCAAGGACCGTAGAAAAGATGTCCTCCCACCCTGCATGCCTATCCCCCTGAACATCAAGGCACTTCCGAAAAGCAAGCCACTCCGACATGTTGCTTTGTTGGGGCACGGTCTTTAAACCGGCCGACTTGAGAGCCCGCACGTTCATCTTTTCATTGATCGACAAATTTGAATCATCAGAACGGCGGCTCATGGCGGGCAGAGCTAACCTTTTCCTGTTCTTGGCGGTTTGTGCCTGGTTAGCTCTGGAACGAAAACAATCATGGATGAAGTCAGTCAACTTGAATGTATAGTTCTCTGCAAGCTTCAGTGCAGTACCCCGGCTTTGACCATGAGTGTGGGAACCATCACAAACGTATTCCGACAGACTTGACAACTCTTCCATGTTTGTTGCAATCATCCAACCCTTTTTCATGGGATTCCCGTCCAAGTCAATAACCCCAAACTGGCAACCGTGGAATGGATACAATTTCAACTCTTGTCTCTTCAAAAACGATTGGACCATTGGCCATTTCCAGTACTTGCAGTTCTTTGAGAGTTCAAACGCAATTGAAAAATGTGGCCCATCGATTTCACTGATAATCTTTTGAAGTGATTTGAAAAGTTTCGTAAATTCTTTTTGTTGCTGTTCAATTCGTTCAGCCCCTTTGTCAGTCAAACTGTTGATGTAACCCCATGGACTGCCGCCCACACATGGCAAGGAAGCGTAAAGCAAAATCTCACCCTCTGGATTACTTTCCCTGAAAGACTGGACTTCTTGGGCTAGCCATTTACGGCAGCCTTGGGTGGTGCCATCCTCGTTTTCAGTTACTCGGATAAGTCTACACCCTTTACTGGCTTGCCGTGGAGTGCATAGCTTCGAATCAGATGAACAGCAAAACTCGATCAACATCCTTTGGAAAGAATTTGAACCATCACGTCCCCCCTGATCGTTGGCATTAGCTGGACACGCAGGCTTGGAGTCTACTTGGCGCACCTTCGGCTTGTCGGCGTCGATCCAAGTCTTTCCAATGGCCATCAACCTCAAAGCATGTTCCCATTTAGTTGGGGAAGTAAAAGGTTTTGTGAGAATGTCAGCTGTTTGCCAATTGGTGCCAACATTAATGAGGTCAAATTGTTCCTCCTCAAACTGCTGTTTCATCCATTTAAAACAGATGTTCTGAGTTTTGTTGGCGTACCGCATGGTGGAGGAATTACCGGTGCCCATCACAGTTATAGAAGCCTGGTTATCTTCCATGAACTTCACTTGATAGAACTCCGGAAAATGGGCCTTCAATCCATTGATGTTTGCCGCAGAAAGGCCCCCCTCAACATTGCCATACCTGATTTCATCGATCTCTTTATCGATACGAGTAAAAACAGTATCATTTTGTTCGGGGATGTTTGGCTTGGGGTTTGACCCAGCCTTCTGCGACAATTTCTTGAAAATGCCCAATTGCTCCAACAACGCTAACATTGGAATCCCTTCTGCTCTGAGTGCGTGATTGGCTGACACGACTTCGGCTTCAGTGGACGAGTTTGCTACAACTGTCTGCTTCTTGCTCAATGCGTTCAATGGGAAATAGGTGTTTGGCCCCACAAGAAACATAGCACAACCTGAAGTTGATTTTGAATCATGTTCCCCCGCATGATCAGCGTCTGCAAATAGCCACAGTTGACAATCCTCAAACGAGTCTCCCACAAAACCCTCCATAAAAACATCTGTAGTTGACTTGATGTATGATACCAATCTGTGCAATGCAATATCGCACTCAATGGATCATTTCGTCACCCTAGATGCCAAGCTTTGAGTAGCTCTTAAGAGATCTGGGCGTGCCATACGGGCCGCAAAGAGAATCTTCATCAGGACCTTCGATGCAATCGGCTGCAACCTCCCTGGCTTCTCCTTCTCATCGAGAGTCGGCCGGGCTATTCCCGCTTCTGTGAACGGCGTTGCAACCACTGGCAAATCATCTTTCTGAACCTTTGCCAGTTCACAGTATGCATCTACACATGATTCCATGAAAGAAGACATGTCGTACCTTACCAGGTTTACAGGTTTGTTCATGCAACCGGACTTGTTTGTAACGACACTCTCAATGCTTTTGAACCGTTGAGATTTCTTCTCATTCTTGGCTTCCCTTTTGTCTCTGTGCGGACCGGGTCTGTTCTTTGATGGGAGGGCAAACTGATTAGTGTTGCCGTACTCGTCACCATATCTGAAGATTGTTCTTCCTGTCCAGAAGTCCTTTGTCTGAATCTTTTGATCCACTGTCATGTCATCTTCAACAATAGCTGAACTTTCATCTGACATGTGCATGTTGAGAACTGGGAGACCTTTAAATTCAACATTTTTGTCGAACATTGTAACCCGTTCTGAATGTAAAGACTTGACAAACTCCCCCCCCTCATCGCCAGGCTCGAACAACTTCTTCCGTGGCTGGAGATGATACCTTGTCCAAGTTTTGTTGAAGGGGTCATGTTGCCAAAAATCATTTGTTCGGTGTTGTGTACGTGCCGCAGCAGCCGCTTGAGAATCAAAAACATGTGCAAAAGGATGAGCTTTTCGTGGTAGTGTAACGTTGTTAAACTCCACATGTTGACAACCGAAATATCGATCATAGGGTTCGGGGTCACCAATGTTGACTGCTCGTTTGATACTTGCCCATGCTTTGTCCATGTTCTCAGTGGGACCTGCGAGTTTGAAATCATCCACGTAAACAACCAACATGCAATTGTACTCAGCATGATAGAAAATACTTTGCCATACATCAGGGAGAATTTGTTTCCAACCTTCTTTTCCGATTCTGCTGTTGAGATGGTTTTCCCAAATACCACCACTGTCTGGATGCCCGTACAAAGCTAACACCAATGGAACCATCGGTTGCCAAAATTGCTTTTCCCAGTGTTCTGGCCATCTGTTCCGTGGCAATGATAGCCATGTGGGCACCCCAGTAAAGAGGGCCTGGATATAAGCTTGAATGGCGTCTGCCTGAGCTTTCGAAAATCCGGGCTGAGAACCAAACGCGTCAAGAAGCTTTGCAGCTTCCATCGAAGCAGGACTGCTACCTAACTCGGCAAACAACGCGTGGTCAGAATCCTGGTCGCGGACATTGTTACCCTGGAACACTGTACGGCCCTTGAATTTCCTACGAGGATCATCAGCTGGAAGTTCCGACCCCTTTTCGTAGCAGGCTTCAAAAATACGACCAAGATGTACAGTTTCCCCTTTCTTGCGGGCTTCTTCAACAATGCTTTTACATTCCTTGACCCTGGATTCGTCCCATACTCCTTTTGTCCTGAGGTTCTCCCACTCCTTATCTAAGGCAGCTTTTGCTTTGGGGTTTCTCCTAACCTCATCTTTGGGAACCAAACGTGCAACAGTGGAAAATAATTCAAGAGCCACTTTGAATTCCAACTCTGCGATCTTGTTCTTGATCATCTCTCTCAATTCCGGGCGATGCAGTTCAGCTTTTGCTGGAACCGCTTTCGGCATAGCAGGGACACAAAACTTCGGTCTATCCTTTGGAATGACCTCCCATCTTGACACACTAGGCTCACCTGAGGGGCTAGGGTTTACCCGAAGCTTTCTTGCAGTCGCAACCGCACCTTTCTTCTTCTTCGGACCCTTTGATGCTGAGCTTGATGCAGCACCGCCGCTGCCAACAGCCATCTTTTCAGCCTCCTCCTCAACGAGCTTTTGCCTATCCTTCGGACTAAGCATTTTCCAAAAATCCGATGGGATCGACTCAGGGCGTTTTGACCCTTTGTACGTTTTCACAAGGCGTGTGCCGTCCCAATGATAACCATCCGGGATTGGTGTTCCAGTTGGAGTGTATTTGATATCAGGAAAAACTGGTTCCTCAGCCGGCCTTTCATCACTGGCAAGTGCGTCAAGCACTGCCTCCGTTGACTTGTCAATTGCTTCTTCACTTGCTTCTGCATGTTCCTCTGTTTGCAGTTCTGATTGAAACGGAATCGGACGAGGATCAGCAATGACATTGTCAGCGAGGCGATCCGGCTTGGGCTCTTTGGCCTCTTTCAATGCACGGAGTGGGAAGACAAAACCTCCCGCGATGAGCTCAACACGTCGTGCTCGCTGCACTGTGATGCTGCCCGTTTCTGCATGGTAATCCAATGCTTCTAACTTGGCAACAAGATACTCACCCTTCCATGCAAAACCAGGTTGAATATGGTATCCCAAAAAGATTCCATCATTTGCAGTTGGTGATGTCTTTCCAGATGTGTTGTCAACCCTTTTTGGATTGTTCCAAAACAGTATCTTTGCACCGAAAGGAATCAACTGACCTGGAAAATCTTCTTCGAATCTGAGTTTCCATGGGGCATCATCACCGTTGAGCTGTGGCGTGGCATTCACTGCCATGGAGAAATGCTGCATAGCCATTGGCCAATACTGCAATGGAAGACCTGACTGCACGAGGTTTGTGCGTGTGCCTTCAAGCATGTGCCTGATCTCCCTCTCCACAAACGACTTTGAACTGTCCACGTACTCTGTTGATGTTTGATGTCTGTACCCCAACTCTGAAATCGTAGCAATAAGTTCTCGTGAATTGTCAGTGTAAACTGCCCCAACTTCATCCTTGTGAGATAAGAAGTGGTTGAAAGCATTAACACATGACTCACTCGATTTGGTCTGACTTGGATAGACGTGCCTGAACTGAGTGTGAATGTCCTTCATCACCAATGCCACTGTTTCACCTTTGACGCCTTCTTCCACATTGGATTTGATTACAGTATGGTCAGCGACAATGTGATCCCCAAAACTTTTGGTTTCCAACCTTTTCTGTCCCCCTTTCTTCTTGGCGGGTGGCGCCATCATGCGCGCCTTCTGACAGATTTTGCAAAATGGATTCTTGGGGTAATGGCAAAACTGGTGAGATTTGCTGCATGCCTCTTGCTCAAGGTCAGATGCCTTTCTAGACCTGACGTACTCGGTTTCGCTATCATGAGCTACTCCCTCATCCACGCCTTCTTCATCGGCACCTTCTGCTTTTGCAGCAACCATTGCAAAAAGACGTAACAGATCACAATCTTTCTTGAACTGTCCACTGTTCAAAACACGACAAGAGCTATCAATAACCGGCACCGGCCGTCTACATTAAGCTCGATGACTCCCATGTCCGGACGAATGAAGTAAGGCCTACCATCAGCTGGCCACACGAAACTGTAACCCTGTTCCATACACCTGACCCCAACCGAAAGAACAGCAGGAGTTTCCTCAAGAATGTATGGTGAAAACGGCTGATGTAGGGCATCGACCTTTACGTCGGCCACCTCATCCGCTCGTGTCGAACCGTTTGCTGTAGCAAGGCTGATCGGAGTGTCGCTGACACGGCGGTTTGTCGCCTTTGCAGTCTTCAGCATACCCTCACTAATCAAATCCTGTTCACTGCCCGTGTCAACCAACCAAACACATCCATCTTTTGATGCCGGTGTAGCAACAGTGTTACTGACTTTATTCTTGGGACCGATCATTGCTCTGCAGTGGTTGCATGACACTCCCCCTTCTGGGTCATTGCATCGGAATCGGCATTTGGGCTGCGTCTCACTGTTGAAGAGCTTCACAAGTTCCTGCAACTGTCGGGCCGAAACCTGAGCACGGTGAGCGATGAGTTTGTCGGGTTTTGGCACTGACTCTGAATCAGGGAACGTCTTCTCATAGATTCGGGGTCTGTGCACTACCTTTCTCTGTTCACCTGTTGCCGGGACTTTGATGTATTCCACTTTTGATGAAAACACAACAGCTCTATGGCATTGTTCTTTCATGGCCTTTGTAGCTTTCGGCAACCCTTTTCCCTTTGCTATGCATGCATACCTTTGAGTAATGCATGGCGCAGCTTTTGCACTGGCCTTCTTCTTTGGTGCAGGGCTATTGGTGCGTTTTGGATCCTTTGTGGGTGCAGCTGCAACTTCATGTTTATAAAAACACTTGCCACCACGACGACATTTGCCCTGTTGGAAGTAAGTGCATGGGATCTTGGCCATCTCTTCCTTTGACTTTCTGTTGGGGGAACCACTTCTGCTACCGCCTTTGCCCTTACCCTTCTTTTTGGGAGTGCCAGTTGAGGAATCCTTGACATGCTTGTAGGGACAGTCTTTACCCTTTTCGCACTTGCCATCCCTGAACTTGTAACATATCTTATCCCCTTTTCCACTCTGGCTACGACCACGGGATCGACCTCGATCACCCTTTCCTTTGCCGCGATCTTTGCCCCCCTGAGCGGGTGCAGCGGGCTGAGGCTTTTCGGTCTGCTTGTTCTTTTCAACGATTCTGTTTCTGTTTGAATGGAGTCTTTCTCTATCCAAAAGATCACGAATGTTCCTCAACAAGAATGCATAAGATTTTTGTTCTGACTTTTCAGGAGCTCTGTCAAATGCTTCGATGTCATACTTCATCAATTGACATTTTCGGATTTGTCTGAGTAAGATGTCTCTGAGAACCAAGTCATCTGGCGGGGTTTCCATGCCGGCAATTGTGGCGTCCCATCGGTTCAGAAACCTTCTAAGGTCCTCCACAGATTCTCCAGTGCGAACGACTCCAAGTAGGTCCTCGACGCGGTAGAGACTGCCAGCTTCCTCAGACGTCCTGAAGTAATCTTCAAACATCAAAAGGACTCTCCTACCTCTGACTTGGATCCCTTTCTTTGACTTCTCATCTTTGAAGTTATGGATCTTCGTTGCTAAATCACCTTTGGCCGAGCGAGTTAACGCTGCCGACAATTTGGTGTCAAGTGTGATAAACTTCCCAGGTTCCTGCAGCTTTTCCTCCAACTTTTCCCTAGGAGTTTTGTTGTCAAAGACTTCATTGAGCCAAAGCCAAGCCTCATCGGGTTTGTCGGAGCACGACTTGACTTCGTCCCTGACATGATTACGCCAGTGACGATATGCTTCTGGGGCAGGCATGTCGTTCAGTTTGATAGTCTCTGCCTCTTTTGTTCGGGGCTTTTCACCATCTGAATCCTTTGAAGTCAGTCTAGTGATGAGATCTAGCAATTGTTGACCTGAAAGACCTAAGCCTGCCTCAGCCGCTTTCTTGCCAGGGTCGCTTGCTATTACTGTAGGACTGGGCACACTATGTTCTTGGTTTGCATCATCATCATTTTGTCTTTGAACTGGCAATGGTGGCAGTTTTGGAGGGGCTGCTGATCCGGCAGGGGTTGTTGAGAACAAGTTGCTCAACCTTTCCTTGGCGTCCATGGCTAAGCTACTCATACCAGTGTTTGGCATGGGTTCTGCTCCAGCCTTGGTACCGACCGCTGATTTTGGGGTCATGTACAAATCGACATTGTTCCCGCCTTGTGAATCATCAACTTCAACGGCTCTGTCGACATTGATTTCCGGGGCGCTGTACTTGTTGAGCTTCTCCATCAAATCCTCCACTTGTCCCTGCAATTGGAAGTTGAGTTCAGCAGCTTGGTTTTCCTGCCTACTGCATTCCTCTCTAATCTCCTGGATTACAGCTTGTTCCTCCTTCTTGAAACCTTCCATGCCATTCTTTGCATACTCCACTGTTTCGTCCACGATTCGTTTACAGTCTGCCTCGAGGCTACCTCTGAGTTCAGAAAACCTTTGTTCATACTGGGCTGTAACATGGGCTACCTTTTGGTTGGCTCTTTGTTCAGCTTCCAGTGCAACTGCATTTGCAGCATTCTTCAGCTTTGCGTTTGCATCGCTAAGTTCCTGTCTCAGTTTTGCTACCTCATGCTCAGTTGCCGTTTGGGACATTGAATACTCTGACACTAGGTGTTCATGTCTGCGATCAGCTTCTGCACGTTGATGGGCGATTTCGCTAAGGCAAATTCCCTCAAACTCTTGGTACAGTTGCTGGACCTTTTGTTCCATGAGATGTGTGTGCCTCTCCTCTGCCTCTTGCCTGAAAGCATCAATGTTACCTTCGTTGATGTAGGTAAGATTGTTTTGCACGAACTGGAAATAGGCTTGCACGGGCTGTGTGAAGAAACCTTCATCCACTGACATGGGCGTGGGGTTTGTCCCAGCCGGCAAGCTCTGCTGAGAACCAGTTGATGCAGCTACAGTTCCAGTAGAGGGTACGAGGGCACCGCCACCTGTTGCATCATGAGTCTTGTCCATGGCTTTAGAGACTACGGCTGATAACCTGTATTTTCAGGTTTCAGCTGGGGTAATTCCTATTACACCCAAATGGACTGATAAACCTAAACAATGGGGAAACAACCGTTAAGCTAACGACTCAGCAGCACCTTTTCCGTCTGAGCCGCAATGCTGTAGTAACATGCTAGTATACATGTGTGTTTTATGTGAGGTGCTTTTACAGATTCAGATGAATTGAAAGTAAATTGATGTCAATTGAAATCATTCTTATCAATAGATTTCTTTGAGGTTTAAAAAGGAAAATCAATTGAACGTAAATTGATTTCAAGTGAAATCCTTACTCAAGTTGTTCTCCTCAATTCCCCAGACCTGGTCCCCCAAAAATTGCCGAGTTAATAAGTAGACTAAAATTGCTTGAGGGGGGGGGCCCTACACTAACCAGCGTCCAACATTACCCAACATCTCGACAGTTGAAATTGAAAGAACAAAAAATGGGATTTGAGCAGAAAACACGGGTAAGGACTTGACTAACACATATGCTGTGTTCCTTTTTCCGATTGCGCCATCTACACAAGAATCATATAGGCATGCGATCATGGGCATCTTCACCAAAATGAATCGGCTGGATTTCCTTGAATTTCCACGTCTTGGGGGACCGAATTCTGACCCAATTTTGGTATAGAATGCCATTCAGGCCGAAATTGCTAGGCCAAATCAAGTTCCGGGGGTTGTAAGCCATTTTGAACTTGGACATTGACCGCTTTTGAGTATCATCTCAGTAACGGCTTGGTCAGTACGATTCCCCAAAAACACATTCTAAATGGTATAATTAGCCACAATTGGGGGACTTCCCAACTGTATATAGTTGCTATTTCCTTCTACCGAGTGGGATGGTTCCAAATTTCCATTCACATCCATTGATTTTGAGGCTGGCAGCAAATGGCAACATCCACCATTTTAATTCGCAAACTGTGCGTTGTTTGTTGCTTCACACGCCATGCTTACCATCTGGTTATTTAACACAGTTATGGAAACAACCTATTTACTTCGATGATTTACCTATCAAATCCTATTGAACATGGGGGTTTTCCAAAGCCAACCGTTCAATCACCAAAGGGGAATGGTCAAAAACAAGTCACTGCTAGCCACGGCAGAAACTCCCAGTTTTCCTTTGTCCTGTCAGCGGGGGGCACGCCATTGTCATGACTAGAAAGTGGTTTTGTTGATTGGTATCCTCCGGTGTCATCAAACGTGGCTAGCGACCCTTCTATAAATTCAAAGAATTTTTAATGGAACAATCGGATTCTCCATTGCCATGTTTGATTACCGGATTGTAGATGATTTGGATATGAACAGATTCATTTTTCAAGTTCATGATTGGGGAAACATGTCTAATCGATGTTTGGGCCACCGCTTAGACCGAGAATATGAATTTGAATTGTGTCCACTATATCACTATCGGTCGGATTTGCATCCTTTTGCGAAAATTGGGACATGTAACATGCCATTGTGTATGAGGAAACCAAAAAAAATCAGGCATGAAATAAAAACCAATGACCTCTATATCGATAACGTTACCACTTCTCTTCCTATGTTTTCCTTCTATTCTCGTCATTCCTGGTGCAATGTAACTCCTCTTTGCCCCACACTGACTCTTCTTCTTATCGGCTCCCATCGTGTATTCCCAGTGCATGTTCTACTGCTCTTCTCGGTTTGATCTTTGGATTCCCATGGCAGCGCAAGAGAATTCCAAAGGTTGTACTCCTATTTGTACTGAATCCGCTTGTCTTCGCCAACCTCCAGCATCAATTTCAACTGGGATCTGCGTTCCAGAAACCATAAGTAGTTCATAAACGTGCTTAGCTTACACATTTATATCTGGGATCCGCAATTATATTCCACTGTGATACATATACCGTATCATATACATATATACCAGTAGTACCGCACAAGGCGGTGGCGGAAGTTTCAAAAACAGGAAACTATAGGAGAGGTGAGTTGTTGTGATGCATGGATGGGAGAGTGAATCCAGTGATGGACCGACAGGTGATTGGAGCTGTGTTTTTTGGAGTGGTTGCAATGGTTGCGGTGGTCACCTCACCCACACTGCTGGATGTAGCGTGATGTAGCGTGATGTAGTGTAGTGTAGTTATAGTTGTATTTTGGTCTAGTGTAGTTGTCCTTGTAGTTGTAGCTGTAGTTGTTGTAGTTCTAGCACTTATCTTACTGTCCTATCCCATCCTATCCTATCTGCAAAATCCTATCCTACCTTATCCTGCCTTATCCTACCTTATCCTATCTTATCTTTCTTATCCGTCCTTCTATCCGAACTATCTATATAATTACCTACCACTTCCATCTATCTATCTATCTATCTATCTGTCTATCTATCTATCTATCTATCTATCTCTCTCTCTATCTCTCCATCCATCAATCCATCTATCCATCTATCCATCTATCCTTCTACCCACCTATCCGTCTATCCGTCCATCCCCCTATCCCTCTACCCATCTTTCCATCTATCTACCAAACTATGTAAATATCTATCTACCGGCCTATCTGACAATCTATCTATCTATCTATCTATCTATCTACACAATCTAGCCCGTCTAATCTATCTAATTTATCAAATCGGTCTAATCCATCTATCTATCTACCTATCTATCCTATCTATCCTATCTATCTTATCTATCTTATCTATCTTACCTATCTTGTCTTATCTATTTTATCTACCTTATCTACCTGATCTACGTTATCTACCTATCTACCTATATACCTTTCTTATCCTGCCTGTCAAACCTAATCTATCTAATCATATCTCTTTATCTAATCTAACACTATCTATCTATCTAATTTTATCTATCTATCTAATCTTATCTATCTATCTAATCTTATCTATCTACCTGATCTTATCTGTCAACCTAACCTGATCAATCTATCTAATCTTCTATCTAATCTTCTATCTAGTCTTCTATCTCATCTTCTTTCTAATCTTCTATCTAATCCAATCCAATCCAACCCAACCCAATCGAATCTAGTCTAGTCTGTCTGTCTGTCTATCTATCTATCTATCTATTTAATCTTCTCGTCTATCTATATATCTATCTATCTATCTGTCTGTCTATCTATCTGTCTGTCTGTCTGTCTATCTATCTAAGTCTATCTATCTATCAAACTATGTAAATATCTATCTATCGATCTTATCCATCCTATCGAATCTTTCGAATCTATCTAATCTATCTTTCTAATCTAATCTAATCTGGTCTAACCGAATCGAATCGAAACTTATCTATCTATCCATCGATCGACATCGCAACTTACCTTTCAAAAATGGTCCGGCCCTGGTGTGGTTCGAGATGTGCTTCGAGATGTGCTTCGAGAGAAATGCCGTGCACTTTTTCGACGTCGCAACTTTCAAAAGTGGTCCGAACGTGGTGTACTTTTACCATTTTGACTTCGAAATGCGCTTCGCGCCACAACGCCGTGCACTTTTTCGATGTCGCAACTGCCAAAAGTGGTCCGAACAAACGCCGTGCACTTTTTCGATATCGCAACTGCCACAAGTGGTCCGACCGTGGTGTGCTTTGAACATTTTGACTTCGAAATGTGCTTCACGCCAGGAGTCGCGTGCACTTTTTGAGCAGCTCAACTCAACTTCCAAACGTGTTTCGGCAATAGTTTGCTTTGCGCATTTGCACTTCGAAATGTGCTTCGCGCCACAACGGCTTGCACCTTTTCAACTTCTCAACTTCCAAAAGTGCTCCGGACCTGAAATGTTTTGCACATTTTACTTGGAAATATGCTCCGCACCACAACGCGGTGCACTTTTTGAACATCTCAACTTCCAAAAGTGGTCCCATCATGTGGTTTTGACTTGGCAATGCGCTTCGCGCCAGTGAGTCGCGTGCTCTTTTCCTACATCTCAACTTCCAAAAGTGCTCCGACAATGAGGTGTTTTTGGCATTTTCACTTTAAAATCTGCTGCGCGTCACAACGGCGTGCAATTTTTCATCTCTCATCTCACCACGCCGGAGCCCCAAAACATTGGAACAAAAACACAGTGTTTTGCGACTTTTCTACCCTTTCAATTTTCGCACACGTGCATCTACTTTCTTCTGACTGATTCTGACTCTTTCTCTTGTCATGTCTGATCTTCTTTCTTATTCCTTTCTCTTCTCTCTTTCTCTTCTCTGATATTTTTTCTTCTTCCTTTCACTTCTCTGGCTCTTCCCACCTTTGCTTTTCCATCTGTTCATGTTGTCGGACGTTTGACTTCTAAACTTCCTTCAATTATAAAGTGTACATTTACATACAAGATAGTCAGATAGTCAAACATACCCAGCTTCTTCTGATGCACATGCAAATCCCCATGTGACACATTGCAGGGAAAGTCGTGGCTCTAAAATCCCTCCCTTTCTACGTTCAATTGTACATGATATACATGTTGTTCCTCTTGAATATGCTGGTACGCTTAGATTTTACAGTCATTTGCAATCTTTTGTTTTTTCTTTTCATGTTTTAATCGATGATCAAAGGATAACAATGGATACCCTCTGGTAATTTGTTACATAGCTATTGAAAATGGCCATAGAAAAAGTTGATTTACCCAATAGGGACCGGGATGGTGATTTTCCATAGTTTTTTGTATTTTTTCCAGAGGATAACAGGGCTGTTGAACATCAGCCATCGCTCCTCTAACGGACCATCCACAGGCAAAGAAGCTGTGGTTAACTCGTGGACCTTCGCGCGGGAGACAGGAGATCAACGTAGAACATAGTGAACAAAGAACCACATGTACATATCACACACACACACACATAGATCTTTGTTTATTTGTATATGTAAAATACTCTATATATGTATATAATACGCATATATATTTATAACTATATATCATATAAATGTATATGTGTGTGCGTGTGTGTGTGTGTATATCTATCTATCATAAAATGTGTAACATACACATGGATTCTAATGAGCCCCTAAAGAGTATCCCCAACAGCCAGAAACAAAAACAGTTACCAAACACGCAATGAGTGAAGATGTTTATTGCCCAGCCCTGGGCGTGCAAGGTGCAATCACAGCAGAAACACTTTATGAAAAACCGCTTTTCCAAAAGCGTTTGCAATACTTTGGCAGCTGAAGGGCCAATATGCCCAAAGCTCGTGCGAAGGATTTTTCGCAAAGAACTGCTGTCCGCCTCACTTTTCACTTCATCTACCTAACATACATCATCCACATCTCTTATGTCCTTTACATCACCTACATCTTCTATACCATCTTCTACACCATCTTCTCTAGATCTACATCTACATCTACTACTACACCATCATCATCATCATCGTCATCATCATCATCATCACCTACATCTGTCTCACCTACATTAACTACGCCACCTACACATTTGTCCATCAACCTCATCTATATGACATGCTTCATCTACAACACCTACATTACCTCCATCATCATCACCTACATCACTACATCCTCTACATCACCCACATCACCTACATCTTCTGCACCATCTTCTCTACATCATCATAGTTGTCATTATCATCATCACCATCACCACCACCACCACCATCATCATCGTCATCATCATCATCGTCATCATCATCATCATCTCATCATCATCATCACCACCACCATCATCATCACCATCATCATCATCATCATCTATCCATCTCACCTATATACACCACCTACAGTGCCTACACAAACTTTTTCCATCAACCTCATCTACATGACATACATCATGTACAACGCATACATGATCGACATCATTAACTATATCACTACATCCTCTACATCACCTACAGTTTGGAAACCTCACATCACTAACTTCTAGGGAACTCCTACAAATCTTGAAACATGTCATTTACACAGGAGTTGACTTGACTTCTACTTGAACTCCTACAAGACTCCTGTTAGGTCATTTGCACAGAAATTGTTACACAGGAGTTGCTACACAGGAGTTCAGGCAACTTCCAGGTGATAAATTGTATCTGAACTCTTGCAAAATCAGACTTCTCCAGTTCTTCTATTTCTCTCCGGCGGCAGGGACAGCCAGCCGGTAGCTTGCGAAACGTTACCCTCTGTGGCGTGTCGGGCACCCAAACGTGTGGCGAAATGCGGGTCTTGTTTGTCCTTGGGCAACCCTCTGCGGAGATCGCGCGTGTCGGATTGGCAAACATATGGTGTGGTGAAATGCGAAACTTCTTTGCCCGCAGCAACCGTCTGCGGAGATCGTGCGTTTCGGACGCCCAAGCATGTGGTGGAATGTGAACTTCTTTTGGGCACGGGCAACCCTCTGCAGAGATTGCGCAGGTCGGACATCCAAACATGTGGCAAAATGCAAATTTGGTGAGGCCCAGCGCACCCCGCACGAAATGAGGATCAACCGTCAAAAACTTGTGTAAAATTGTGATTTTGAAGGTTCAGATGCAAGCGTGGCATGAAAGTCAAACGGCAATAACTGTGGGAAAACTGCGATTTTTTAACGCCAGATGCAAACGTTCAAGAATTGGTGTAAAATTACGACCTTACCGATTTTGAAACGTCAGGCTTAACCGTTTCGCGCGAAATAAATTTGAATAACATTGCGACTTTTACAAGGTCAGGCGCGACCCTTTCAGGCAAAATGATTGCCCAACGTCAAAAATTGCGATTTTCCAACGCCGGGCGCAACCCTTTCGCGCGATATGATGGCCGAACGTCAAAAACTTACGTAAAATTGCGATGTTTTGAAGTGTGTAAAAGCTGCTCTGTGGAATCGGTTTTTCTGTGGGAAAGCGTCTGTGTGTAAAGGCTTCTCTGTGTAAAAGCTTCTGTGCGCAAAAGCCTCCGCGAGTACAAGCTTCTGTGTGTAAAGGCGTCTGTGTGTAAAAGCTCCTGTGCGTAAAAGCTTCTCTGTGTAAAAGCTTCTATGGAAAAGCTTGTGTGTGTAAAAGCTTCTGTGTGTAAAAGATTCTCTGTGTAAAGGCTTCTCTGTGTCAAAGCTTCTGTGATTCTCTGAAAAACAATCTGTGCCTAAAAGCTTCTGTGTGTATAGGAGTGTATATGTCAAAGCACCTCTGGGTAAATGCTTCTGTGTGGAAAGGCATCTGTGTTCAAAAGCTTCTGTGTGTCGAAGCATCTGCCGCATCTGTGTGAAGAACTTTTGTGTAAAGGCCCCTATGTGTGAAGACCTGTCTGTGTAAAAGCTTGGGCATTTGCGTGTTTAAAGTTTCTGTGCGCATAAGATTGTATAAGCTGCTCTGTGCAAAGGCCTCTCTCTGTGTAAAAGCTTCGGTGTGTAAAAGCTGCTCTGTGTAAACCCTGCTCTGTGAACAAGCTTCTATGCGTAAAAGCGTCTGTGTGTAAAAGCTCTGTGTGCAAAGGCGTGTGTGTAAAGCTTTTGTGTGTGTAAATGCTTCTGTGTATAAAAGATGCTCTGTTTAGATGCTTCTCTGTGTAAAGCTTCCGTGTGAAAACCTCTGCGCGTAAAAGCTTCTGTGTGTAAAGGCCTCTATGTGTAAAAGCGTTTGTATAGAAAAGCTTCTTTGTGTAAAGGCGTCTGTGTGCAAAAGCTCCTCTGTGTAAAAGTTGCTCTGTGTAACGGCTTCTCTGTGTAAAAGCGTCTGTGTGTCAAAGCTGCTCTGTGTACAGGCATCTGTGTGTGTGTGCAAAGGCTTCTGTGTGTAAAAGCTTCTCTGTGGAAAGGCCTCTGCGTCAAAGCTTCGGTGTGTAAAAGCTGTGAAAACAAACCTGAGTGTAAAAGCTGGTCCGCGCAAAGGCTTCTCCATGTGAAAGGTGCTGTATGGAATTACTTTACTTCGTGTGATCCCCACCATGACATTTATCGATTTGTTACTGGCAAATCTTCTGGCATTCTATCTGACATATCTTCTGGCATTCTATCTGGCATATCTTCTGGCAATCTACCTGGCATATTTTCTGGCATATGTTCTGGCATATCTTCTGGCATTCTGTCTGGAATTCCATCTGGCATATCTTCTGGCATATCTTCTGACATCCTATCTGGCATTCTATCTGGCAAATCTTCTGGCATTCAATCTGGCAAACATTCTGGCACTTTATCTGGCATACCTTCTGGCATTCTATCTGACATTCTATCTGGCATACCTTCTGGCATTCTATCTGGCATATTTTCCTGCAAAGTAAGAAGTGGCATTGCCCCGGTCACTCTACCACACACGCGCGAGTTTGCAAGTAATATATAACATACTTGTCTGACATTCTTTCTAACTTTCTTCTGCACATTCTTTGTCCCATATCTTCCTACATGAGGTCCGGCAGGGAACACTTGGCGTGGATACTCGCGGTTGAGGTCCGGCAGGGAACACTGGGCGTGGATGGTCGTGGTTGAGGTCCGGCAGGGAACACTGGGCGGGGATGGTCGTGGTTGAGGTCCGGCAGGGAACACTGGGCGTGGATGGTCGTGGTTGAGGTCCGACAGAGAACACTGTGCGTCGAGGGTCGCGGTTGAGCAGGAGGAGGAGGAGAGGAGAGGAGGAGAGGAGAGGAGACGAGGAGGAGGAGGACGACGAGGAGGAGGAGAGGAGATGAGGAGAGGAGAGGAGGAGCAGGCAACTGACATAAAATCTAACAACCCTCACCTGGCAGGTTGGGAAAAACCGTTTGTGCGCAACGTTTCTTCCCGCAAGCGCTTGTCCGTGACAAAGCTGCTCTGTTTAAAGGCTTCTCTGACTAAAAGCTTCTGCGTGCAAAAGCCTCTGTGTGTAAAGGCATCTCTGTGCAAAAGCTTCTGTGTAAAAGCTTTCTTGTGAAAAGGCTGTAAACGTTTCTGTGTCTAAAAGCTTCTTTTTGTAAGGCGTGCGTGTGTGTGTGCAAAAGTTCCTGTGTGTAAAAGCTTGGGCATCTACGCATTAAAGTTCCTGGGTGTAAAAACTTCTTTGTGAAAAAGCGTCTGTGTGTAAAGCTGCTCTGTGTAAAGGCTTCATGTGGTAAGGCTTCTTTAGAAAAGGCTTTTCTGTGTAAAAAGTAAAAGTTTCTGTATGTAAAAGCGTCTGTGTGCAAAAGCGTCTGTGTAAAATCTGCTCTGTGTAAATCCCTCTCTGTGCAAAGGCTTCTGTGTGTAAAATCTTCTCTGCGTATTTTTTTTCCGCTGTGTAAAAACAACATGTCTTTTGATTCTGACTGTCGCTCAGGTGCCAGCCCTGGGGCACACCCTTTGTGGGGACAAAAAAGGCATGAAATCGTGGATATATGACATTTGACTCGCGTCAGCTATCAGGCAGCTATCATTCATCATCATCTCCATCGGCATTCATCCTCGTCATCGTCATCGCCATCATCATTGTCGTCATCATTATCACCATCCTCATCATTTTTCTTGTGTATCCTCCCTCCTGCTTTCTTTCAGGCCACGCTGTCGTCTGGTGTTTTTATATGTTTTTATCCATGTGCGAGTGCCGTATCATTTTTTGAAGCAAAACTAGTTCTTCAATCTCTCCGTTCTGTTCTTAGAACAAGCCTTCAAACTTTGCAGCATTCTGTTGTTCAATGTTCTTGGAACCTTGCCTGGGCAACTGTTCTTGGACACGTTGCTTGACACTTGTTTATCGGAACCTTGCTTGGGAACCTGTTCTTGGGAGCCTTGCTTGGGAACCTGTTCTTGGGTGCCTATTCTTAGGAACCGGCTCTTCGGAGCATTGCCTGATAACCTGTTCTTGGGAACTTTCTCTTGGGAACCTGTTCTTGGAAACTTTGCCTGCTAGCTTCAAACCTGTTCATTGGTACCTTGCTTGGGAACCAGTTTTTCGTAACTTTGCTCGGGAACCTTGTTTAGGAACCTGTCCTTCGGAACCTTGCTTGGGATTCTGTTCTTGCTTCCAACCTTGCTTGCAGCTGTTTTTCGAAATTTTGCTTTGCAAGTTGTTCTTGGAAAGCTGTTCCTGAGAACATGAGCAACCTGTTCTTGGGAACTTTGCTTGGGAACCTGTTCGTTGAACCTTTCTTGCAACATTGCTTTGGAACCTTTCTTGACGACCTTGCCTGTCAACCTATTATTCGAAACCTTGCTGGCGAAACTGTGATTGAAAGCCTTGCTAAGGAACCTTGCTTTGAAACCATGCTTGGGAACGTGTTCGTGGGAACCGTGCTGGCAACCGACTGCTCGGAACCTTCCTAGAGAATTTGTTCTTGGAACCCGAACCTGTTCTTGGGAACCTGTTCTTGGAACCCTTGCTCGGGAAAAGGTTCTTGCGAAGCTTGCTTGCAAACCTGTTCTTGGGAAGCTTGCTTGGGGACCTGTTCGTGGAAACCTTGCTACCCTGCAAGGAAACCTGTTCTTGGAACCTTTGCTTGGGAACCCTTGCTTGGGAACCTTTTCCTGGGAACCTCTTGGGAACCTTAATTGGGAACGTCTTCCTGGGAACCTTGCTGCGAACCTCTTCCTGGGAATCTTGCTTGGGAACCGTGTTTGGGAACCTGTTCCTGGGAACCCTGCTTGGGAACCTCTTGCTGGGAACCCTTGCTTGGGAACCTGTTCCTGGGAACCTTGCCTGCGAACCTCTTGGGAACCTCTTGGGAACCTCTTGGGACCCTACCTTACTTGGGAATCTGTTCCTGGGAACCTTGCTTGGGAACCTTGCTTGGGAACCTGTTCCTGGGAACCTTGCTTGGGAAGATGTTCCTGGGAACGGGAACCCTTGCTTGGGAACCTCTCGAACCTTGCTTGGGAACATGTTCCTGGGAACATTGCCTGGGAACCTCTTGGGAACCTTACTTGGGAATCTTGCTTGGAAACCTTGCTTGGAAACCTCTTCCTGGGAACCTTGCTTGGGGGAACCTCTTGGGAACCTTGCTTGGGAACCTGTTCCTGCGAACCGTGCTTGGGAACCTCTTGCTGGGAACCCTTGCCTGGGAACCCTTGCTTGGGAACCTGTTCCTGGGAACCTTGCTTGGAACCTCTTGGGAACCTTGCCTGGGAACCCCTTCCTGAAAACATTCCTCTTGGTAACCTCTTCCTGGGAACCCTTGCTTGGGAATCTGTTCCTGGTAACCTTGCCTGAGAACCTTGCTGGGAACCTCTTCCTGGGAACCTTGCTTGGGAACCTGTTCCTGGGAACCTTGCTTGGGAACCTCTTGCTGGGAACCCTTGCTGAACCTGTTCTTGGGAGCCTCTTGGAAACCTTACTTGGGAACCTGCTCCTGGGAACCTTGCTTGGAAACCTTGCTTGGGAATCTCTTCCTGGGAACCCGATTCCCAATCTTGCACTGTGCGGATTTGGCTGCTCCGAGGGATTCTCTTGGAAAAGGAAACCCTTCCCCGGAACCCGGTTCCCAACCTTGCGCCGTGCGGATCTGGCTGCTCCGACCTGCTCCGGAACCTTTATTTACTATGGCTGAAGACCCCAAGCTTACGCTGTTGGGGAACCACGGGGTAACTATGATCCATATAATTCAATATATAGTGAGAGCATCTAGTCCCATTTATGCTAATATGACATGTGCAGCCACCGCAAACCATTCAAACCATCCCCATCACGGCTGGAGCCCAACACCGCACCTGGCTGCCGCCATCTGCTGCAATTGGAGGCATTAAGCGATTCCTCCCCGCGAGGAAAAGCTGGATTAAGCCATGAAACTTCCATTTATCGTAGCTAAACACTGATTAATCGTGACAGTTGATCATGAACAGATGAATAATGGATGAAAATGAATTAAACACGAAAAAATCATCGTCCATCATTGTCAAATTATTCATCCCAATTCAGGATGGTGACGACATTATTGGATTTTCCGACTCACAAGAATATTTAATACCACCCGAGAGACGGCAGAATTGTATTTCCAAGAAGCTTTCGTGCGATGTTACCTGAATTAAACCATTCAAATACCTGGAAAAATTGGGGTTGAGTTAATTCATTGAACAAATCAAAAGCAACTTTGGGAGTTCGCTAAGGAAGCAACTAAACCATACAAAAACCGGCAAATGTATGCAAATGTCAACTGTCCAACACTGGGACTGGGAGATACTACCCGCCAGGCATTGTGGGAACCATGCAAGTCCTGGAATATTTTGAGTTATTTTTTTGAGGTGTTCAAATTCGACCTATGCCTCACTGCCGGATGTTGTTCCTTATGGCGAGGTTTTCCATCGTCAGTCACCTTTTTCATTACCGGGGTGTTGTGTCCTCAATTTCGATATTTGTGTCCGGTCGTTGTGGGCTAAATCCATGCATTTTTATGGATCAAAGTCATATGCATATGGGTTTCGTTGCGGCAACTGCGGCTGAGACACGCCGTCGGCAAAGCCATGCGGCTTGGTGAAAGCCCAGCAAGGACCTTGTCATCGAACCCTCCATGACTGGTTTCCATATCCTCCAAAAGGATCAATAGGAAATATGGATAAATATGGACCAATGGAGAGGAAATGTATGGACAATCCATGACAATCCCACATCAATGGAGGTTGAAAAATATCGACATTTTTCGGCAAGTCATGGAACTCTGGCTGATTTGCCAATGTTTTCCAGCCGTGTTTGATTAGCAGTTGCGTAATCAATGGATTGGTGTTTCAAGGAAAAGTTACAGTAACTCCCTACTCTTCATGGGAAAAACATTTTCTGGATAAGAATTTCCCATGACATGCCAATTTTATAGGGGGTTTCCCATTGCCATGTTTGATTATCAAAGGTAACGCCGGTAGTTAACCAATAAAAACTGCAATTGGGTATCACCAGAATTTTTGATGGGTATGTAATGGGATTCTATATAATGAGTCCTCAACTAACAGTTCGACCTTGGAATTACCAATTTTATAGAAAAGAATTGTCTTCCAACCCCCTATGAATGGTATGGTCCATGTTAGCTGGGCGGATGGGAAATGTTTGGCATCCGGACCTACAAACCCGGGTTCCACCGTCAAAGAAAGTGAATTTCTTTCCAAATAAGGATCTAAAGGTAACAAACGCTTGGGAAAGTAGAGATTTTGGAAACGGCCGCGCATACTGTAGCTACAAATGAAGCACATCAAAGGGAACTAGTCAATGACTTCGAAATAGACTATGCAGCCTATGCATGCCTATAAACTTCCACAAACAGATGCTAACCCAGTAGAACCAAGAATGTGACTTGATGATGTGACCTGTCACTGTAAATTACATTACAACAAGATCAGCAACCAAGCCGAGCCTTGGAAATGGTGGGGCGTACCTGGGCAACGAAGCACCGAAGGTTGGAGAAGTGCCTTTAAAACGATAGGGATGGGTCCCCAAATGCCATCAATTACAACATATACGCCAATTGTTGTGCCCCCGAATCAGTTAGATTGCTAAGTGTCAAAGTGTCAATTGTTAAATTATTCGCGATATCAAAACCAAGCAGTTCGTTCATATCTCTCCTTCTCTTTCTCTTTTCGCGCTTTCTCTCTATCTTTTTTTTTCTCTCTCTCTCTCTCTCTCGCGTGGCATTCTGCTAAATACCCATGTTGGTCGGATAAAGCCTCGTGCATCTGGGCCCATCCAGTTTTTAAGTGTGAACCCTGCTTGGTGACCATTTGCAGGCCGGTCCTGGTTTTTCATGGTTTTTCCCTGCTATCCACTGAGTCCTTAAATCTTGGCACTCCAGTTGTTGTGGATGTCATTTTGCCAACTTTTTTAACCGGGTATCCAGGTATTACCTACTAGCTGCTACCTACAAATCATCCTAAATCCAAGTAACGCGAGGGAGCCGAAGAGAACTGATCCGCCTGCGTCAAGTCAGATGATTTCAACAATCAACGGATTGATTTTGAAGGGAAAACCGAAGGAGAAGCAGGACCGAACCCGGTAAGGCTGGCCAAACCATGCGTCTTTGACCCCAAAGCGGCATCAGTGGATTGTCCCCTCCGAGTTTGAGAAGTGTATTGAAAGAACACGACAGTACAGCACCCCTTTAGTCAACCATACATGGGGGTCACGCGAATGTTTTTAATCTTGGATTCCTGAAGATTCTAAACTTCAAATCTCTGGGACCTGATCTTATCACTATTCCAGCTGTATGATGCTGTACTTCTCATATCAATTTCCGTGTCTACTTTGCTAACAAAAATGAGTCACCCAATCCCACATTTTACCATGAAATCATGAAATCCAAAGGGATTTCCCTCTTCACGGCCTGACAGCGGATTGATGCAAGCTCTGGAGAACAGCGGGTACAGAGACGGTCGAACTCCTCGTGGCGTTGGGAGTTCGCCATGGCATTCTCAGGGCCTCTTTGGATTCCCAGTGAATCTTTGGATTCGACAAATCTAATATATCGAATTTGACATGTTTTCATGTTTTTATGGTATAAAAACCCGGTTCTCAGTAGATACCATCTTAAAATTATGTAATTTGAACATTTTGTCTTTCCTTGTTCTATCTTTTTTGGGTGTTATTGTGTATCGACATATCTACCGAAAATCCTGGTTAACCTACTTATAATATGCACCTTAAAGACTTGGTAGGGGCCACCACGTTGTATCTGACAATGGCGAATTCCAAAAGATTAAAGCCCAATTCAATATTCATCATCTATCATTTTTCAATCTAAATCGCATTTTTGGGGCATATCCAATCTGGCTCAAAACCCAAAATGGTGAATTCCGGACAATCAAAAAGCAACCAAAAACTATGAACAACTACCCACAACTGATGTACCCAAGATTTTTTCGGGGTAAATCGAGGCATGTTTTGTTGATCTGCGGGTTCAGTTGGGATCTCCCCCGGTGAGTTCTTCCCATCTTTCGGGGTCATTCCCATCCCGTGTGATGTTCCTCTTGAACCTAAACATCAGGAGTTTACCCACCAAGGCGTAAATTCTTAATATTATATACAGTATACATATTACATATGCAATATAATTATACATTATACATAACCATGACTAACCAACAATTTTCTGTGGGATGACTCCATTGCTGACGCACTGCAATATGGCTCAATCTGACAGTGAAACGATGTGCAAGCTGGCTGCAGCTGCTTGTCTGGTTGGTGGTCAGCCACTCAAAACATACTCTCGGGTCATCAAATATTGTTTGCTGAACATCCCCAGTAATAGTTCAATGACTTTCCCATCTATAAAATGCATAACATGCTACAAACTTCCAAGTAGTTGGGGGATTTCCCAGCTATGCACCTTTCATTACCAGAGGGTATCCCTGTGATTTGAAACAAATTATATACATAGGCATAAGAACGAGTACGAACCCACCCCTAGGAAATTCGAATCGGGTGTCATGATGTCATCATCCTTCTTGCGCAAATTTAATTGCCACATTTCAGCCTGACATCACCTAACATATTGCTTATCTTCGCATTTTTGACCTTCAAATCCCATCTTCCCCGGTTCTCGTGGACCAAAGCATCCCTGAGAAACCCCAATTTTGCTCAGAATCCCCATTCAAAAATCATGAAAAATCCCCATGTTGCTATCATTCTTCATGGCTGAAACATCCAGTGGAAACTCCCCGACCTTGCAGTCACTGAAGGCGAAGCCTTCGTGGTATCCTCTGACATATCAGCACCTAGGGAGCTGCGCCCGGATCGCCCCGACGAAGCGCCACAAAACAGCAAGGCATAGCTTGCGGTGGGCAAGAAAGGGATATCGAGAGTGTATACCGGTAGATACAGTAGACACGTCTGTATGCATATAGATGATATATTTGTATATATATATATAGACTATATAGATATAGATTTAGATAGAGATTTGATTGGATAGATATAATGGTATAATTAGCAAGATACAGTTATAGATGGATATAATTAGAAAGATGTAATTAGATAGACAGATAGATAGATAGAAAGCTAGAAAGAAAGATAGATAGAGAGAGAGAGAGATAGATCGAGACAGATAGAGATAGATAGAGATAGAAAGAGATCGATGTAATTAGATAATTGTATTTAGATAGATAGATATAGATAGAGAGAGATAGATAGAGATAGATAGAGAGAGATAGAGAGAGATAGAGAGATAGAGAGATAGATAGATAGATAGATAGATAGATGGACAGATAGGTAGATAGATAGATAGATAGATAGATAGAGAGATAGATAGAGAGAGATAGAGATAGAAAGAGATAGATAGAGATAGATTGAGATAGATAGACAGAGATAGAGATAGATAGAGAGAGAGAGATAGATAGATAGATCGATAGATAGACAGATAGAGATAGATAGACATAGATAGAGAGATGGATAGAGATAGATTGAGATAGATAGACCGAGACAGATAGAGATAGATAGAGATAGATGTAATTAGATAGTTGTAATTCGATAGATAAATAGATATAGAATGATATAGATAGATAGACAAATAGAAAGAGATAGATAAGAGAGATAGAGAGATAGATAGATAGATAGATAGATAGATAGATAGATAGACAGAAAGATAGAGATAGAGATAGAGATAGAGATAGAGATAGAGGTAGAGAGATAGGAGATAGAGATAGAGATAGATAGAGAGATAGATAGAGATAGATAGATAGATAGATAGATAGATAGATAGATAGACAGAGATAGACAGAGATAGACAGAGATAGATAGAGATAGAGAGAGATAGATAGATAGGTAGATAGACAGAGAGATAGAGATAGATAGATGGAGATAGACAGATTGAGATAGATCGATAGAGATAGATAGATAGATAGGTAGATAGATAGATAGATAGAGATAGAAAGATAGAGATAGATAGATAAATAGAGATAGAAAGAGATAGATCGACAGATAGATAGAGATAGATAGAGATAGGTAGACAGAGATAGATAGATAATTATAGATAGATAGATAGAGATAGATAGACATAGATAGAGATAGAGATAGCTAGAGATAGAGATAGATAGAAATAGATAGAGATAGATAGAGATAGAAAGAGATAGAGAGAGAGAGAGATAGATAGATAGATAGATAGATAGGTAGGTAGGTAGATAGATAGAGAGATAGAGATAGATAGATGGAGATAGATAGATATAGAGATAGATAGATAGATAGATAGATAGATAGATAGATAGAGATAGATAATTATAGATAGATTGAGATAGATAGAGATAGATAGAGATAGATAGAGATAGAGAGAGAGAGAGAGATAGATAGATAGACAGATAGAGATAGAGATAGAGATAGAGATAGAGATAGAGATAAAGGTAGAGAGATAGAGATAGAGATAGAGATAGATAGATAGATAGATAGATAGAGAGAGAGAGAGATAGATAGATAGATAGATAGAGAGATAGATAGAGATAGATAGAGATAGATAGAGATAGATAGAGATAGATAGAGATACATAGAGATAGATAGAGATAGATAGAGATAGACAGAGGTAGATAGAGATAGATAGAGATAGATAGAGATAGATAGAGATAGATAGAGATAGATAGAGATAGATAGAGATAGATAGAGATAGAGAGAGAGATAGATAGATCGATAGATCGATAGATCGATTAGATTTGTATATATATATATATTTAAGGGGCATATGGAACAACAATCGGCTGCGCAAAATCGTATGGCGCCAGCATGGCAATGCTGGAACAACCCAGAGGTTGGGGCACGTCAATGCGAACAAACGGCAAGAGATCTGTTTGAGAAACCACTTGCAGATAT
Organism: Cladocopium goreaui; assembly: GCA_947184155.2. Taxonomy (NCBI): domain Eukaryota; class Dinophyceae; order Suessiales; family Symbiodiniaceae; genus Cladocopium; species Cladocopium goreaui. The sequence goes on from CAMXCT020006457.1 coordinate 107,073, forward strand.
CTTTTTGAACGTTTAATTGTGTTTAAAGCTGTTTCAGCAAGGTATGAATTTATGAAACCCTTCATACATGCATGCAGCCACTAGCATCACACAGGCAAGCATACTTTTTTCTCCAATGATCTGTAACACATAGCTACCCAGTTGGCAACTGGATCTGGCCAACCAATTACCAACTGGGCAGCACCACATCCCCAACCAAAGGGTGTTGCAGATCATTGGGGCTCAACATGCAAGCAGGCGCACAACTACAGGGTTGAGACACAAGGGTAGCAAGTCAAGAAGGACAAGTGAGCACACTTACGGCCGTTCGGCTTTCCACGGTGCCTCTAGCAAGGCTCGCTCTGGCATTTAAGGCAGGGACTAAAATGTGATGGGATTATATTATGGCTTAGGGAATCAGCCCACTCATTGCGACATCCAGCAATGTGGCTGCACGACGAAGCGACACCTAGGCGGCAGTCGGCAGCAGTGGAAACCTAATGCTTGAAGCACAAAATGCACAAAACACAACGGCTGCTTCATTGACAGCATCTTGAAAGTGGAGTACGTCACACCGAGGTTGTCACATAATTGGGTCAGTTTTAGCACATGGGATCCGTGTCGGTGACAAAATTGGCAGCGCAAGCAGAGCAACACCAATTGGACCAGTGCTTCGAATGCGGATATGCAAGCTTGCCAAGATGATGACTCTGAAGAACAAAACCAAGTGGGAAGATCGGCACGTTCAAATTGAATGCTAAACCAACGAGCAGATGACGGCGTCGCTGCACAACCAGACGGCCACCACCAGCCACCAATACCTGCTGAGTTTTCATCGGCCAAAGCGTCAGCTGCTGCAAACTCGAGCGGTGCTTCTGCTAAGCACAAAGGAACCCCTGACCCTCTTTGGGTAGAGGAGTGAACTCCCCCACCACCTGCCGTCTTCGCGGCATTTGCAAACAGCAAATAAATAAATAACGAAAAAGAAACCCAAAGCGCAACCAAAACACTGCAACAATCAAGCCCTTTCCAAACAATGTTCACCACTGGCTACAGCTTGCTGTAGGCACTGCGCAAGCCACATGATTCAGTTGTGTGCTGCACTAACACATGGGCTGCATCACTCTTCAGGGTTTGATGCTTGCATATATTATAAGCAATACACTCATATTTATCATGATTCACGCGCCCAATTTTTTGGCTTACAAGTTAGCAACATACTTCCCCACAAATTGGACAAATTGAGTGAGCCAAAGTCGCCCCGAAAATCTGAAAAACTTGGTAGTCCAGGTCTAAAACCCAGCTGTTCTCAGCGTCCATCCATTGTCTCAAGCCGGATCCGCGGGCGAAAAAAAGGCACTCAAAAATAGGACTGACTGCGCACGGACCAATAAAGATCCGACAAGCGTGGACATATATCCATCCATATCAGGGTTTGCGGTTTGCTTGACACTACCTCAAAAAATCACTAATTAATCATCAAAATGGTGGTATATTCAGAAATAGTTCATCATCAGTAGTTAATCATCTAATTTTATCCAAATTTTAACGAGTGGATTATACCTAACTCATCCTAACTCATTATCAACCTAGTGGATCTTTGGACATGTCCAAAAGGATTGTCTTACTAGTCAAAAGACCCGAAGGCTATTTGTGCCCTTTTCCTCCTCATTTTCAGACAGGCCCAATGTCTGCTGCAAGGGGGCTCTCTTCAGAGAATTCTTCAAAGTCTTGGCTGCCTGGACCGCTGGGATCGTTCGTTCGTTGGGCAAAATCTACACGAAACGATTTGGACTGTTTGGGCTCTTTACCACCCAAAGATGTTGAGCTTTCCATGGGTTTTCTTCCAAACATGTGCACATATATATATATATATATTTAAATACACACACACATAATCACACACACACATATATATATATATATATATATATCTATCTACACACCCACGCGCGCATGCATGCACGCATGCACGTGCATGCGTGCACGCGCACGCACGCACGCACACACACACACACACACGCACACACACACACACGCGCGCGCGCACACGCGCACGCAAACGAAAACACGCGCACACGTGCACACGCGCGCATGCGCACACGCGCACACGCGCACACGCACACACACTAGATTAGAAAGGATCATTATATGATCCGGCAGGAACTGAATCCTGAAACATGCAAACCAGCCTAGATCGTTAGATTTACAGTAGAGCCCCTTGAGGTACTTCACGAAGACGATGTAGAGCATCCAATGTTGTCAAATAGAGTTCAAACCAGAATCCACAACGTTTGACCAGCATGTTGAAATTCCAAAAAATAATGTTTCGGCGATGGATTCCCAAAATAGTCAAAGAAGCATCGGCGACATGGTTTCGGCGAAAATACAGATTGTGGCAACCGTGAAGAAATAAAACCATAGTGTTTGGGGTTCTGAGCTTGGCCCCTTGCTATGTCGGAAAAAGCAGGTACGTGCAGTTGATCAGACTGCATATCCTCTCCAAACACCAGTAGCTTCGTTGGCCACGGACTGATGAATGGAGCCGTGGCCCCCTGCACTAGATTTAAAACCCTTTCACTAGATTTAAAAAGGGAGAGGACAGAAGGAAGAAAAAGAAAGAAGTTTTACATCTATTTAGATGTTACACACACACACACCCGGCCAGAGCCGGGTCAACCCTGAAAGGCAAGAGGAAGAAAAAAGCGGACACACGAAGGGCAAACGGCCAAAAACAGCGCAGGGGGGGGAGGGGAACAGACGGACCTCCGGAACCAACCTACACGGCGAAACGGACCTAACCAAAACAGCGCACACACCTAAACCCCACGACACATTACGGAGAGGCACGCGGGGAAATTAGGGACCAAATGGGGGACTAGTTGATGACAGACAGGAAAACCAAAACAATAGTAAAACAACAGGATTCAGCTCCTAAAACCTAGAAGTCGTGCGTTGTGCCAATCCAGGCCCTTGTTCAAGTCAGCCACAAGGGCATAAAACGGCTTTCAAGTTCCAACGAATTAGGCGCACAAAATGTTTAACCTCACCAGACAACCATCAAAAGAAAAAAACCACACCTGGAAAGCATGTGCCTGTTGCCTTCTGTTGGGGTTCTTGGCTTAGCCCCTTGCCACGTCAGTATAAATCACAGGAGTCATTGACATATAAACCAACAGCAATAAAAGTATAAAAGCAGCAGTGACAAAAAAGGAGTTTCTGGTTGTTCCGATTGGCTTCACTCAGAGAAGACAACTTTTCACCAGGGTTTTCAAGGGACAGCAGGATCGGCGGGACATCGTAAAATGGTGCATAATTGCAAGGCCAGCTGTTGCACTTTACTTAAACGAATTACTAAATTAAAATGTGTGAATTCGGAATTCAAGTCAGTCGACATTGACCCCAACTGGGGTTGCCTCAATGGGCCCTATGGCACCATGTCGGAGTCACCATAGGAATCACACTAGATTAGAAAGGATCATTACATGATCCGGCAGGAACTGAATCCTGAAACATGCAAACCAGCCTAGATCGTTAGATTTACAGTAGAGCCCCTTGAGGTACTTCACGAAGACGATGTAGAGCATCCAATGTTGTCAAATAGAGTTCAAACCAGAATCCACAACGTTTGACCAGCATGTTGAAATTCCAAAAAATAATGTTTCGGCGATGGATTCCCAAAATAGTCAAAGAAGCATCGGCGACATGGTTTCGGCAAAAATGCAGATTGTGGCAACCGTGAAGAAATAAAACCATAGTGTTTGGGGTTCTGAGCTTGGCCCCTTGCTATGTCGGAAAAAGCAGGTACGTGCAGTTGATCAGACTGCATATCCTCTCCAAACACCAGTAGCTTCGTTGGCCACGGACTGATGAATGGAGCCGTGGCCCCCTGCACTAGATTTAAAACCCTTTCACTAGATTTAAAAAGGGAGAGGACAGAAGGAAGAAAAAGAAAGAAGTTTTACATCTATTTAGATGTTACACACACACACACCCGCGCACACACACCCACACACACACACACGCGCACACACACACACACGCACACAAGCACACACACACATATATATATATATATAATAAATAATATATATATATATAATATACATATAATATACATATAATATATATATTATATTATAATATAATATAATATAATATAACATAATATAATATATATATATATAATATATCTATATATACAATATAATATATATATGTTTATATAACAGATAATATATATATATGTATTTATTTATTTATTTATTTATATGCACATATTAAATCATCCCGCTTTTCCTTTACCAGAAACAAATTTTGGGATGGAAAAAAAAGAGGTTGCAGGGTCTTTCAACACCTCAATTAGTCACTAGAATTTTGTTGGCAGCATTGGTGGATCAAACTCATGAATCATGCTGCAAGCCTTTTTTTTGGGTCACACTGTTGCAATCTGTTGCATCTTGAGAAGTTCTAGTTTGAACATGTTTCAACTCTTGGCATGCCAAGAATGCCTACGTTCTAAAGGTGTGATGTGGATGTGCTGAACATGATGTAGACTGATGTAGATATTTTTCAACTCTATCCTGATTTTCATGAGCATCTAAAATATCAACAAAACATGTAGCATCCAAGCCTCCATCAGGTAGGTGACCTGGCCGACCCCAGGTAAGGGATGCCATATGATTGGGGATTGGGAGTTGATATCATATCAAGAAGCCAACGAACGAATGCACTACGAATTCATGGTTTCGATCGTTCTTTTGTGGTTGATATTAGGGGGGAGGGATCACAATCATGATGCATGATCATAATTTACCAGAGTGTCCGCTGGTATAGTTTAGGGTGATCATACTCAACAAATCCGTGCTATGACTGACTTGAAAAAATTGTCGCAAGTAAATTAACATCGATGTGGTGTTCAGCCACACTTGGTAGATCATTTTCCAAAGGGTTTCCCGGGTTTCCCCTATGGCTTTTCTACATCCCAAACCTTTACCCCCCTAGCATCCCAAGGTCCGCTGCCGAGTGGCCCAGTTTCACTAAGCCCGTGAGGGCGATGCGATAGGCTCTCCCACCCTGAGGGCTCGGAAAGTGGAAAGGTGGGAACCTGCCACGAGTATGTATCATTTATGTATCAAATTATGCATCTCTCAATGTAGATAGTTTCAAAGTCAGATTATGTATCCCTCTATGTAGATAGTTTCAAGATCAAATTATGCATCTCTCAATGTAGATAGTTTCAAGGTCAGATTATGTATCCCTCTATGTGGATAGTTTCAAGATCAAATTATGCATCTCTCAATGTAGATAGTTTCAAGGTCAGATTATGTATCCCTCTATGTAGATAGTTTCAAGATCAAATTATGCATCTCTCAATGTAGATAGTTTCAAGGTCAGATTATGTATCTCTCGATGTAGATAGTTTCAAGGTCAGATTATGTATCCCTCTATGTAGATAGTTTCAAGATCAGATTATGCATCTCTCGATGTAGATAGTTTCAAGGTCAGATTATGTATCCCTCTATGTAGATAGTTTCAAGATCAAATTATGCATCTCTCAATGTAGATAGTTTCAAGGTCAGATTATGTATCTCTCGATGTAGCTAGTTTCAAGGTCAGATTATGTATCCCTCGATGTAGATAGTTTCAAGGTCAGATTATGTATCCCTCTATGTAGATAGTTTCAAGATGAAATTATGCATCTCTCAATGTAGATAGTTTCAAGGTCAGATTATGTATCTCTCGATGTAGATAGTTTCAAGGTCAGATTATGTATCCCTCTATGTAGATAGTTTCAAGATCAAATTATGCATCTGACAATGTAGATAGTTTCAAGATCAAAGTATGTATCTCTCGATGTAGATAGTTTCAAGGTCAGATTATGTATCCCTCTATGTAGATAGTTTCAAGATCAAATTATGCATCTGACAATGTAGATAGTTTCAAGATCAAAGTATGTATCCCTCTATGTAGATAGTTTCAAGATCAAATTATGTATCTCTCTATGTAGATAGTTTCAAGATCAAATTATGCATCTCTCTATGTAGATAGTTTCAAGATCAAATTATGTATCCCTCTATGTAGATAGTTTCAAGATCAAATTATGCATCTGACAATGTAGATAGTTTCAAGATCAAAGTATGCATCTCTCAATGTAGATAGTTTCAAGATCAAATTATGTATCTCTCTATGTAGATAGTTTCAAGATCAAATTATGCATCTCTCGATGTAGATAGTTTCAAGGTCAGATTATGTATCCCTCTATGAGATAGTTTCAAGATCAAATTATGCATCTCTCAATGTAGATAGTTTCAAGGTCAGATTATGTATCTCTCGATGTAGATAGTTTCAAGATCAAATTATGTATCTCTCTATGTAGATAGTTTCAAGATCAAATTATGTATCCCTCTATGTAGATAGTTTCAAGGTCAGATTAGGCATCTCTCGATGTAGATAGTTTCAGGGTCAGATTATGTATCCCTCTATGTAGATAGTTTCAAGATCAAATTATGCATCTCTCAATATAGATAGTTTCAAGGTCAGATTATGTATCCCTCTATGTAGATAGTTTCAAGATCAAATTATGCATCTCTCAATCTAGATAGTTTCAAGGTCCGATTATGTATCTCTCGATGTAGCTAGTTTCGAGATCAAATTATGTATCTCTCTATGTAGATAGTTTCAAGATCAAATTATGTATCTCTCTATGTAGATAGTTTCAAGGTCAGATGATGTATCCCTCAATGTAGATAGTTTCAAGATCAAATTATGCATCAATGTAGATAGTTTCAAGGTCAGATTATGTCTCTCTCGGTGTAGATAGTTTCAAGATCAAATTATGTATCTCTCTATGTAGATAGTTTCAAGATCAAATTATGTATCTCTCTATGTAGATAGTTTCAAGATCAAATTATGTATCTCTCGATGTAGATAGTTTCAAGGTCAGATGATGTATCCCTCTATGTAGATAGTTTCAAGATCAAATTATGCATCTCTCAATGTAGATAGTTTCAAGGTCAGATTATGTATCCCTCTATGTAGATAGTTTCAAGATCAAATTATGCATCTCTCTATGTAGATAGTTTCAAGATCAAATTATGTATCTCTCAATGTAGATAGTTTCAAGGTCAGATTATGTATCCCTCTATGTAGATAGTTTCAAGATCAGATTATGTATCTCTCGATGTAGATAGTTTCAAGATCAGATTATGTATCTCTCGATGTAGATAGTTTCAAGATCAAATTATGTATCTCTCGATGTAGATAGTTTCAAGGTCCGATTATGTATCCCTCTATGTAGATAGTTTGAAGATCAGACTATGCATCTCTCAATGTAGATAGTTTCAAGATCAAATTATGTATCTCTCTATGTAGATAGTTTCAAGGTCAGATTATGTATCCCTCTATGTAGATAGTTTCAAGATCAGATTATGTATCTCTCGATGTAGATAGTTTCAAGATCAGATTATGTATCTCTCGATGTAGATAGTTTCAAGATCAAATTATGTATCTCTCTATGTAGATAGTTTCAAGGTCCGATTATGTATCCCTCTATGTAGATAGTTTGAAGATCAGACTATGTATCTCTCGATGTAGATAGTTTCAAGATCAAATTATGCATCTCTCTATGTAGATAGTTTCAAGATCAAATTATGTATCTCTCTATGTAGATAGTTTCAAGGTCAGATTATGTATCCCTCTATGTAGATAGTTTCAAGATCAGATTATGTATCTCTCGATGTAGATAGTTTCAAGATCAGATTATGTATCTCTCGATGTAGATAGTTTCAAGATCAAATTATGTATCTCTCGATGTAGATAGTTTCAAGGTCCGATTATGTATCCCTCTATGTAGATAGTTTGAAGATCAGACTATGCATCTCTCAATGTAGATAGTTTCAAGATCAAATTATGCATCTCTCTATGTAGATAGTTTCAAGATCAAATTATGTATCCCTCTATGTAGATAGTTTCAAGATCAAATTATGTATCTCTCTATGTAGATAGTTCCAAGATCAAATTATGCATCTCTCTATGTAGATAGTTTCAAGATCAAATTATGAATCTCTCTATGTAGATAGTTTCAAGATCAAATTGTGCATCTCTCAATGTAGATAGTTTCAAGATCAAATTGTGTATCTCTCTATGTAGATAGTTTCAAGATCAAATTATGCATCTCGCTATGTAGATAGTTTCAAGATCAAATTATGCATCTCGCTATGTAGATAGTTTCAAGATCAAATTATGTATCTCTCGATGTAGATAGTTTCAAGGTCAGATTATGTATCCCTCTATGTAGATAGTTTGAAGATCAGACTATGTATCTCTCGATGTAGATAGTTTCAAGATCAAATTATGAATCTCTCTATGTAGATAGTTTCAAGATCAAATTATGTATCTCTCTATGTAGATAGTTTCAGGATCAAATTATGCATCTCTCGATGTAGATAGTTTCAAGGTCAGATTATGTATCCCTCTATGTAGATAGTTTCAAGATCAAATTATGCATCTGACAATGTAGATAGTTTCAAGATCAAAGTATGCATCTCTCAATGTAGATAGTTTCAAGATCAAATTATGTATCTCTCTATGTAGATAGTTTCAAGATCAAATTATGCATCTCTCGATGTAGATAGTTTCAAGGTCAGATTATGTATCCCTCTATGTAGATAGTTTCAAGATCAAATTATGCATCTCTCAATGTAGATAGTTTCAAGGTCAGATTATGTATCTCTCGATGTAGATAGTTTCAAGATCAAATTATGTATCTCTCTATGTAGATAGTTTCAAGATCAAATTATGTATCCCTCTATGTAGATAGTTTCAAGGTCAGATTAGGCATCTCTCGATGTAGATAGTTTCAGGGTCAGATTATGTATCCCTCTATGTAGATAGTTTCAAGATCAAATTATGCATCTCTCCATATAGATAGTTTCAAGGTCAGATTATGTATCCCTCTATGTAGATAGTTTCAAGATCAAATTATGCATCTCTCAATCTAGATAGTTTCAAGGTCAGATTATGTATCTCTCGATGTAGCTAGTTTCGAGATCAAATTATGCATCTCTCAATATAGATAGTTTCAAGGTCAGATTATGTATCCCTCTATGTAGATAGTTTCAAGATCAAATTATGCATCTCTCAATCTAGATAGTTTCAAGATCAAATTATGCATCTCTCAATGTAGATAGTTTCAAGGTCAGATTATGTATCTCTCGGTGTAGATAGTTTCAAGATCAAATTATGTATCTCTCTATGTAGATAGTTTCAAGATCAAATTATGCATCTGACAATGTAGATAGTTTCAAGATCAAAGTATGCATCTCTCAATGTAGATAGTTTCAAGATCAAATTATGTATCTCTCTATGTAGATAGTTTCAAGATCAAATTATGCATCTCTCGATGTAGATAGTTTCAAGGTCAGATGATGTATCCCTCTATGTAGATAGTTTCAAGATCAAATTATGCATCTCTCAATGTAGATAGTTTCAAGGTCAGATTATGTATCCCTCTATGTAGATAGTTTCAAGATCAAATTATGCATCTCTCAATGTAGATAGTTTCAAGATCAAATTATGTATCTCTCTATGTAGATAGTTTCAAGGTCAGATTATGTATCCCTCTATGTAGATAGTTTCAAGATCAGATTATGTATCTCTCGATGTAGATAGTTTCAAGATCAGATTATGTATCTCTCGATGTAGATAGTTTCAAGATCAAATTATGTATCTCTCGATGTAGATAGTTTCAAGGTCCGATTATGTATCCCTCTATGTAGATAGTTTGAAGATCAGACTATGCATCTCTCAATGTAGATAGTTTCAAGATCAAATTATGTATCTCTCTATGTAGATAGTTTCAAGGTCAGATTATGTATCCCTCTATGTAGATAGTTTCAAGATCAGATTATGTATCTCTCGATGTAGATAGTTTCAAGATCAGATTATGTATCTCTCGATGTAGATAGTTTCAAGATCAAATTATGTATCTCTCTATGTAGATAGTTTCAAGGTCCGATTATGTATCCCTCTATGTAGATAGTTTGAAGATCAGACTATGTATCTCTCGATGTAGATAGTTTCAAGATCAAATTATGAATCTCTCTATGTAGATAGTTTCAAGATCAAATTATGTATCTCTCTATGTAGATAGTTTCAAGATCATGTATCTCTCTATGTAGATAGTTTCAAGATCAAATTATGTATCTCTCTATGTAGATAGTTTCAAGATCAAATTATCTCTCTCTCTCTATGTAGATAGTTTCAAGATCAAATTATGTATCTCTCTATGTAGATAGTTTCAAAATCAAATTATGTATCTCTCTATGTAGATAGTTTCAAGATCAAATTATGTATCTCTCTATGTAGATAGTTTCAAGATCAAATTATGCATCTCTCTATGTAGATAGTTTCAAGATCAAATTATGTATCCCTCTATGTAGATAGTTTCAAGATCAAATTATGTATCTCTCTATGTAGATAGTTTCAAGATCAGATTATGGATCTCTCTATGTAGATAGTTTCAAGATCAAATTATGTATCTCTCTATGTAGATAGTTTCAAGATCAAATTGTGCATCTCTCAATGTAGATAGTTTCAAGATCAAATTGTGTATCTCTCTATGTAGATAGTTTCAAGATCAAATTATGCATCTCGCTATGTAGATAGTTTCAAGATCAAATTATGCATCTCGCTATGTAGATAGTTTCAAGATCAAATTATGTATCTCTCTATGTAGATAGTTTCAAGATCAAATTATGTATCTCTCTATGTAGATAGTTTCAAGATCAAATTATGCATCTCTCTACGTAGATAGTTTCAAGATCAAATTATGTATCTCTCTATGTAGATAGTTTCAAGATCAAATTATGTATCTCTCTATGTAGATAGTTTCAAGATCAAATTATGTATCTCTCGATGTAGATAGTTTCAAGATCAAATTATGTATCTCTCTATGTAGATAGTTTCAAGATCAAATTATGTATCTCTCTGTGTAGATAGTTTCAAGATCAAATTATGTATCTCTCTATGTAGATAGTTTCAAGATCAAATTATGTATCTCTCTATGTAGATAGTTTCAAGATCAGATTATGCATCTCTCGATGTAGATAGTTTCAAGATCAGATTATGTATCTCTCGATGTAGATAGTTTCAAGATCAAATTGTGTATCTCTCTATGTAGATAGTTTCAAGATCAAATCATGTATCTCTCTATGTGGATAGTTTCAAGATTATGCATCTCTCTATGTAGATAGTTTCAAGATCAAATTGTGTATCTCTCTATGCAGATAGTTTCAAAATCAAATCATGTATCTCTCTATGTGGATAGTTTCAAGATTATGCATCTCTCTATGTAGATAGTTTCAAGATCAAACTATTTATCTCTGTATGTAGATAGTTTCAAGATCACATTATGTATCTCTCTATGTAGATAGTTTCAAGATCAAATTATGTATCCCTCTATGTAGATAGTTTCAAGATCAAATTATGTATCTCTCTATGCAGATAGTTCCAAGATCAAATTATGTTTCTCTCTATGTAGATAGTTTCAAGATCAAATTATGTATCTCTCTATGTAGATAGTTTCAAGATCAAATTATGTATCCCTCTATGTAGATAGTTTCAAGATCAGATTATGTATCTCTCGATGTAGATAGTTTCAAGATCAAATTATGTATCTCTCTATGTAGGTAGTTTCAAGATCAAATTGTGTATCTCTCTATGTAGATAGTTTCAAGATCAATTTATGTATCTCTCTATGTAGATAGTTTCAAGATCAAATTATGTATCTCTCTATGTAGATAGTTTCAAGATCAAATTATGTATCTCTCTATGTAGATAGTTTCAAGATCAAATCATGTATCTCTCTATGTAGATAGTTTCAAGATCAAATTATGCATCTCTCTATGTAGATAGTTTCAAGATCAAATTATGTATCTCTCTATGTAGATAGTTTCAAGATCAAATTATATATCCCTCCATGTAGATAGTTTCAAGATCAAATTATGTATCTCTCTATGTAGATAGTTTCAAGATCAAATTATGCATCTCTCTATGTAGATAGTTTCAAGATCAAATTATGTATCTCTCTATGTAGATAGTTTCAAGATCAAATCAGGTTGGGGGATCGTCTGTGCACGTCAAAAGTGGGTCGTTTGTGCACGTCAGACGGTTGGTCGTCTGTGCACGTTTGTATCTCTGTAACATGATTCTTCTATTTTTTTTTAAACATCATCACACAACTCATCAAGTTGTGTTTTTTTCCTCACATCTCTGTGTGGGGCTTTTGTTTTTAGGTTTGTATTCCTTGCCTTCTCCTCCTTCTCTTCCTGAGTTGCTTCTTTCTCTCTCAACTTCACCCAAGTTGTCTCACACAACGTAGCATGCCGTATGTGTGCAAGTGCATGAGAACGTACAGCAGCGTAGCATGCCGTATGTGTGCAAGTGCATGAGAACGTACAGCAAATGACGCTATCATCCCACCCCACCCACCCCACGCCACCCCCCCACCCCCCCCACCCCACGGGTAACTGATCATGAAAGAGCAGTGCGTGTAAGTGCTCTACAGCAAGAAAGATGATGAGGTTGCTGTGCGTCTGTATGCATAGGAACATGAACCTTATTAACTCCCCCACCCCACCGGTAACTGATCATGAAAGAGCTGTGCCTGTCTCTGCTCTACGGGAAGAAAGATGATGAGGTTGCTGTGCCTGTGTGTGCATAGGAACATGAACGTTATCATCCCACCCCACCCCCCCCACCCCGCACAACCAAACCCGAAATGGCTGGTTCCCAGCCTCAATGTGCGCGGATGACCGCTCTTTGTGCGCGGATGACGCGGTTTCTCTGTGCGCAGATGACTCGTTTGCAATGTGCGCAAATGACTCGCTTTCAATGTGCGCAGATGACGCGTTGACCATCAAATCATGTATCTCTCTATGTAGATAGTTCCAAGATCAAATTATGTATCTCTCTGTGTAGATAGTTTCAAGATCAAATTATGTATCTCTCTGTGTAGACAGTTTCAAGATCAAATTATGTATCTCTCTATGTAGATAGTTTCAGGATCAAATGATTCTGTCAAACATAAACATATTTTGTAGATAGCTTTCTCTATCTATTAACTATTGTACATCTATGTACCATGTACGTTTAGTCATGTTTGAGCACGGGAGGTTACAAAAAAACAGCACGCAAAATCAGTAATGTTTGGGGTCTTCAGTCACCCCAAGAGTCTTCCCAATCGTTCCGTGTGGGATGTGTCTCCGATGATCTTTTCACCTCTGGGTTTCCAGGCTGATGACCTTGTGGTAAAGCTCGTGCTGGTTATCTACCATCCTACAACCAATTTTGCTGTGATATATATCACCTCATCCCATTGCTACCACCTATACCGGACAAAACCCATCACAGCCTCCATCGCGATGGACTTCCATATTGGAAATACATGTAAACACTCAAATACGTTATATATACCTATCTAAAAAATGTCATATAACTAGGAGATCAGTAGCCATATAATATACTGAATCACTTGCCTTATATAGTAAATATGCACAGTGCACATACAAACACACACACACACATATATATATACATAATATATATATATGTATAATTATATATATATCTACACTGTCAATAGGTATCGATCTACCATGATCTACCTACGTATCCATCCATCCGCCCCATCGCCCCATCGCCCCATCCACCCATCCACCCATTCATTCTTTTCTTTCATTTCATTTCATGTATTTCATTCCTTTCGTTCATTTTATTTTATTTTCTTCCATTCCATGTCATCCCATTTCATTTTGTTTCATCATTTCAGACCATTTAATTCGGTTCCGTTTCATTTCATTCATTCCATTTCATTTCATGTCATTCATTTAATTCCTGTATATCTTTCCTTCATTCCTTCATTCCTTTATTATCCTCTATTCCTTCATTCAATTATTCACTTATTCCATTCCATCCCATCCGGTCCCATCCCATGCCATGCCCTGCCATTCCATCCCATCCCATTCATCCACACACACTCTCTCTCTCTCTGTCTATATGGGGGTTTGCTGAAATGGGAGAAACTCACATCATCAAAATAAATGAGACTATTTATTGAAACCACAGTTTTGGGGACCCCCATGAAAGTATCCTGCACCCGGCGAACCAGCAGCCTTTCCCTTCAGAATCTCTTCGGGCGAGGAATCCTGGAGCTTCAGGAAAGCTTGCAGCGATGAGGGACGGTCCTGCGGCGAAGCCGCGAGCCGAACCGGGCCAAACCCAAACTGCAAGATCTTGTTAGATGTTCAGACATTCAGACATTTTTGTGCTTAGATACCCCGAAAAAACTTCATGCTTTGGAGGTGGTGAGTCTCTTTTCATCTGTTTTCGAACTGTAAACGGTAATTGCTCCGCTAACCTACTGCAGGCTGACCTGGACTCTGGCCGCTATGGCGGAAACAATAGATGGAAAGCACCTCGCTTTCCCTATAGGCCCTAACCACTTCAGTAGTGGGATCATGCCGGATCACTTCTTCCACTTTTAAGCCCAAAAATGTCATCTACAGTTTCATCAGCCACGGACCATTCGAGATAGGCTATGCTTTCAGGCTCGATGTCAGTCCTCGGCTTCTCGTTCCAACCTCAGTGGGTTGCAGTGGGTCGCGGAACAGTGTCTGATGCTGATTGCAGCCGCGGGAATGTGCTTGCTGAAATAAAGGAACGTTGCCATATGTCTAGTCTTGTCTACACAGTGTTCCTGGCAGCAACAGTGACATGTCATCAGTCTGAACATCTTGCAACGTGATGCTGCAGGCGTGCATGTTTGACAATGTTTGATAACCACAGCTAGACACTACAATTTGCCTCTGGTAATCTAACCCAGCAATAGGAAGTTGCTGAAGGGTAACTATACCCCGTTTTGACGCTGAACAAACGACATTGTTGATGCTCAACCCCCTCAATGTTACTTTGTTCGTTTCCGCTGCTTTTTGCTGGTTCAAGTCTCTGACTTTTCTTGGTTCCAAACTTCAATCACCCCACTTTTTTCTCATGATTTGGATGTGTCCCAAAATAAGGTGCCCATGGCCCCCCAAATTTCATCGATAAAACAACATGGGTTGGACCGCGGCCAAGACACGAGGTTGCCATAAAGGCCATAAGACCTTCTCTCACACTGCGCTCTTCTTCAGGATACTTGACCTGGAAGAAGTACACCCAGATGGGCCATGGTTAGTTCACTGTAGGACTTGTCCATGGACTTAGTGTTCTGGTTTTCTGGGTTTTATGGTATAATATGGGTGATGTTGTTAGTTAGCTATATGTAAATGGATGATCATTGGGGATAGTTCGTGGGCCATCCCCATCGCCAAATTGGAGATCACCATAGATCACCAAATCGCTGGCCGTGGGGGAGTTTCCAGCCCATGGTTTTTTCGAAGACCTGGGTGTCTTGGATCATCATGGTTCTGCATGGTTCCCTATTAGGGCTATATAAAAATATATATTCAATTTCCTGTGGGATACAAACATGATATATTTTTTATGATCATTCCAGCATCTTGATGCATCTTGGGTCTCCGGAAAACCGGGGTTAGTTGGGGTCCACAGGATCTGTGACATTGGGATCGGTAGGTTCCGATGGCGCACCCGTTCGTCAAACGTGGCAATTGAAAATCCACCAATAGCCTATAATTTATAGATTTTACAGATAAAAATCATTTTAAACATCAATTTATACCGGACTATCCATTGAAGCGTTTGATTGCCAAAGGGTACAGGTGAATAAGGTCATAAACAACGAAATAGTTAAAATGGGCCATCTACCCAAAAATTACGCACCTCACAGGCTCTCGTCTTGTTGAGGATGTCCTCATGGTTGTCGCTCCAGAAGGGGAGGGCTCGATACAGCATGAAGTAGGCCAACACGCCGGTCGCGAAAACGTCCACCTGGGACATGCTCCAATATGACATGTGAATTGCAAGTGATGAATCTACAACATCATGAATTTCTCTATTGGCTTGCTCTGTCTATGAAATTATCCCAAGAGACTGCTATTCATGAGGTCAATACTTAGTAGATCTTAGTAGTGGTAGTTTACCATGGCCGGTAGAACGCGGTCGCGTTTCGAGTACTTGTTCAGGGTTGTGGTGGCAGGGCGTGTGGAAATCGCTATCCTCTATGGGTTTATCATGGTTTATCATCATTTTCCCTCTTAAAGATTGCCATAAAATGCCACATTGGAAGTGTCCAAAATGCGACCATATATTTTTGTGTATATAATTGTATATAATTATATATATATATTCAATATATGATCATATATGATCAGATATGATCCATATATTATCCCATTATAATTGGTCCATATAATTATTCTCGATATGATTTCAGATTCCCAGATCTCTCCAAACTGCGGCACGCGCGGCACCTTCTCATTGTAGCGTTGCGGCATCACCGCAATCACTTCTGGAGCTGCATAGCCAGGGGACCCCACCGGGCGCATCATCTCCTGATGTTCCAACGACGGATTTATAAACCTCCCCCCCTAGGGAGAAGGTTCTGCTAGGGGTTTTGCCCTAAATCATCGACCTCCTAAGTTGAAGTCATAAGAGGTCAACTTCTAATTGATATCAATCTACTTTAAATTAATTTTCCTTTTGGACCAAAAAGACATCTAAAGATTAGAAAGGAATTCAAGTGATATCAATGATATCAATGTACTTTCAACTGATTTTCCGTTTAAACCTAAAAGAAATCTAAAGATTAGTGAGGATTTCAATTGATACCAACCTACTTTCAACGGATTTTCCTTTTAAGCCAAAAAGAAATCTAAAGGATCCAAGGGGGGGTGATAAATTAAGGGAAACCCTGCCTATTATTTGGGGGGGACATGGGCTCATGAGGGGTACCATTTGGAAGCTCCTCACAGTGATAGGTTTTAAATGGATTTTAATGAAGACATTGACCATTGGGGGGATCATTTTTTAAAGTTAGCCAAGAATTTGGTTTGAACCAAGACTGCAAGACTGAGCCTGTGATTGCAAAGTCGCAAGTCTGCGACTGCAAAGTCACAAGGCCGCGACTTCAAAGTCACAAAAAGGCTGGTGCCAATGCAACAAAGTACTCAATTACCCAACTCGTATGATTGTAGTTTGTGTTGAGCCAATAGAGCCCTATGGGGGTCTCTTGGAGTCAAGTCGCTCTGTGTGAGACTTGAAAGGAGTGGTGTTCAAAGCATGTGATTTTCTCTGTTGGGGTTGATTAATTGGGGGGTTACACCCCCCGGTATATTAATCAGGCGGGACCAACCCAGTTTAGTATTGCCCAAAGATTTTCCCCGTGGGTTGATTTAATCCCTAGTGGTTTAATCATCCTAATTTGACATTAAAAATGGATACAAATGGGATAATCATTGATGATCATGGGATACAATCAGGTACAGTAACCAACTTGGTAAACAGCAAGTAAACCACCTCCAAGTTTTTTTTGGTGGATGCAATGTGGGAAATCCAATAAATTTAATAAACATATCAAACAATAGGGAGTGCTATGGGGATTTTGCGGGTTTAGCCAACAAAATATGGGAGCAATGACTAATGATGCACGATGATTGTGTGGTAAAACCAAGATTCAACCTCCAATTTTGGAAGCTTTGCACCACCTATTTTTTGGGATGGTTTATTATTGGGTTGACCACATTACATGGATTTGATCCGTAATACTTGGGATGAACATGCATTTAAGCCAAAAGAGATGGATTTAAATGGGGTGCCTCGATGTAAGGACCCCTGATTTATGTCACGTTGTTTATTCGACATTTCAAACATGTGTGCCCCCAAAGCATGTTGTCAAGTAAGCCAAGCACGAACTACAGCACTTCGGTATGTCCGTTCATACCCTGCTAAATGTTGACTGACATGTGGTCAATGATTTGCTATTGAATTTGCTATGGACATCACACAAAAGCCCATCCTAATGATCACAATCCTCCACACACGGGACCCCAAAATGAACATACAATATCATACAACAACATATCATGATGATATTCTATCCCAAACCAGGTTTCGAGGAAAAATATCTGCTGCGTATCATAATATATATATATATATTGTAGAAACGGGATAAAAGCCTAGAGTAACCACAAATCCCAGTTAACCCTGCGCAGCATTTCTTGAGCCACGCACGCAACCGTATATGAGGTGAAAAGGGTATATACATGTGGTACTACTGTGCATCAACACCCCCCGTGCAGTGTAATTACCGCACAGGAAGTGAAGCTGCAAATTAAAGGGATGCACTACGGAGTTAAGGGATGCCATTAGTAACAAAACAACAAAACCCAAAGACCAAACCCTCCGCAGCACGGCCTGACCTTTCGTAGCACTTCCATCTTCACCTCAGGCGTGCAAACAGTTTGCAAACAAGAGCAAGAGCTGACAATGCATATCGTTCGGCACAACTTCAAGTATTAAGGCCAACGGATGCAGTGAACATCAATTCGGTCGAATGCAGCAATATCAAGTTTTGGGCTCTACCGGGCTTGCGGTCGAACATGCACAGTGGAAAAAGGACTTGGCCCGTTACATAGGCCTGCGTTTCCACGCGGCATCAAAAGTTCTTGTGGACGCCCGGGAGCTTGCCAAAGCAAAATGATGTGAATTATGGCAAAATGCTGAATTCGGTTTTGACGTGAACCCGCAGGGAAGCTTTCAGAAATGCTTCAAAGCTGCCTTATCTTCGCAAGGCAAGAGCTTCCGCTCTGCGGTACATGCAACTACCAGCCGTGTGCTATGCAAGAAGGAATCATGGCAAGAATAAGATGAGTGCCAAATGCCTGCTTCAAATAATTTGCATTCAAAGCGCTAATGAAAACTTTTGTGAATTTGAATGAGTTGGCAAAAATTCCGACTTAGCACACTTGTGTTCGAAATGATGGTGGAATCGCTCACCCACCTGTGCAAAATGAAGCTAGTCGCCTAACCGAATTAAATCCGAAAAGGCAACAGCTTCCGCTGTGCGACACCTCACATTGAGAGAAACTACCCCGCCTCAGATGAAGATAAATCCACCAGGCGAGAGGTTCCCCTCCGCGGTGCCTCAGCGATAGCCCGACCAACGTCGATCCCTGTATTGGTGGCCTTGGTTTCGACGGCGCCAATCTTCCCACTCCTGGTCAGTCCACTGATTGTAGTAGTCATTCCATTCCTGCTGACTGTAGCCATGAGTGGGCCCCTGATGAGAACCGTACCCAGGACGCGAGGACCTGGTGACATCTGGGTTCTGCTGCCTTGTTGCAGGTAGGGGTTGGCTTCCGCCTTCCGTGTCCTTTGCCTCCGTGAGGGGGCACAAGATGTCGTCGACATAGCTGAGAATGTCGGCATACACATCCTGCTTGGACAACGCAAGGGATTGGAACGTCGTGTTGGCGACGCTCAAGACCTCAAAACGCTCGGCCACAGGGATCAAGGCATAGGCGGCCGCAAACTGGTTGGCACGATAAAAGCGGTTCTTGTACCAGATGAGTACATGATCATCCACAATGATCGTCTTCATCTGTTCCTCCTCGTATGCGACCAGGCACATACGCGCTTTATACTGCCGAATCTTTCCAGTTCGGATCTCCTCGCGGGTGCGTTTGATGCTGGGAAGCACCACATTGCCAAGAACGGTAATCCAATGCATACACCGAGGTGTAAGGTCTTGGACTGCGCAATTAAAGGCGTAGTGGGCGTCCGTTCCCAGACGCTGCAACAAAGTCAGGCCCGCTTTTCTCGCCTGCTTCATGTATGAGCGGGCGTGATTCTTGAGGACAGCAGCAGCAGATCTGATCTGCTTGGCACCTTGGGTGGTGCCGGCCACGTCGTCGTCGCCCAGAAGGTCCAAAGTAAGCTCGAACCCGAGCTTCTCGGCCAATTCTTCCAGGCGGAAGACCTGACATGCACGACGCATGTCGGACATTGTCGCCAGCGACAAGCCGCATGCGAGGCACACCAACATCCCCTCAGGAAAGATCTTCCTGCACCGGGGGCATGTCAATTCCGGCATTGCCAGCATTGATGCATACCGCCAGCGCGTGAGGTTCCCCTCCGCGGATGGGTCAAAGGCCTCCTGATCGAAGCGATCAGAACGGCGTTCCCGCGCGTTGTCAGGGGCGATGTCGAAGCCAGCTGCAGTCACCGTGGGCTTGCGCGCCACGCAGAGGAGATTGGTGAAGTTGAGCGGCCGTTGCTTGGTCTTTGGCAGCAACTCATCGACGACAGGAAACGGTGTCGGAACTTCCTTGTAAATGAGCGGACGTCGCAGAGTGATGACATCCTTCCACTGGTCGTACTCATTCACGAACATGTTCTTCAACACCTCCAGGTCCGAAATCTCGTACCTTTCAAGTTCATCGAAGTTGGGAGTGCCCTTCCGAGCCTCGTTCTCTTCCCAGGTGAGAGCGTTCTCGGAGGCCTTCTGCCGAAGGTACTTCTTCACCCCGTTGTAGCCATGGTTCGCCCAAAGGTACTGCGACTTCTCGCAATCGAATGCGTAGATGAGGCAATGATTGGGCACCCAGTCCTCAGAGATGATTGCACCGGCCAAGGTTTCCACCAGGCGAAGACCATAGTGCAGAGCACAATCGGTGTCGATCGCGATGCACAGCGGTCGGTTCGTCCTGACACCAGGATCCACGCCTTCGATTTCCCAAGGCGCATGGCGGGTCATATACACATGACCCTTGCACGAAGTGGCCCCTGGAAAAATTCCCGTGCAAATGATCTGCTGGAGGGAGTCCCATGAAGTGTAATGGTAAATAACCCTGAACTCTTCGGGGACCTCGGCTTCCGCCAGGTGAGGATAAATAGGAACCCTTGGGTAGAATCCCTTCTTCAAGTCCTCGACCGTGAACTGGTAGTCAAGCGAGATGATTTGCTTGACCAATGGAGCCGTTCCCACCTTCTCGATGAGGGACTGGTCATGGCCTTGGCAGGCCTTCACATGGGTGATGCGATACGGCATGTCCATGGTTGTCAGTTCCCCGACAATTCCAGCTTCGATGCGACACATGAACCTGTCCTGGGTTCGAAGGATCAGGTAGAGATCCTGTCGCGAAAGCTGGGCGCGATGCCTCTTCCTCAGGTAGTTGTACATGGACTCAAAGTTCAAGTACAGCTCCTCATCAAATTCAGGAGGAATGTGGCGATGGTGCGCCTCGAGGAACTTGTGGTCATAGCCGCGCAGCAGCCCAGTGACCCGCTTGGAGAACTTGAAGTCGTCGTGGCTAAGATGTCCAAGATCTCGAAGGCCAGGCAGTTCAGTGCACCTGATGGTGAACTCCCTGCGCTCGCCCGTTCCCGGGGAGAAAAAGTACCACTTGGGATACCCAGATGGTCGCAAAGGTGGATCAGCCGGAGGCTGAGGTCCACCCGTTCCCGGGGGAGGAGCACTGGCCATAGGCGGCTCCTTCTTGGCAACTTTCGGGGCAGGCTCCGATGTGGAGGCAGCGGCAGGCGCCGATGACTTCTGCGGAGGTGCCCTTGGTGAGGTTGTTGTCAACGTCGCAGGCGGTGCCTTGAAAGGCAAAGCTTTGGGCATAGGATGGTCCGCAGCTTCCGCTGGGAGTGCAGGTGGCTCCGGCTTGGGGGATCCAATTGCACTCTTCGGAGTTGGCGGCGGACTTGGCTTTGGGGACGCCATGGGAGACGTTCCCGTCGCCGTTGAGACCTTTGGAAGCCGGGGAGCAGGCTTGGGCTGAATCATGGTGGCCTGATCCCTCATCTTTGGCTTGATGAACTGGCTGACAGTGTCCCCGATCACCTGTGCGATGCCGCTCGAAGATGATGCCGCTTCGGATGAGGAAGCCGCCTTCGACTTGGCCTTCGACATGATCTGGACAGTGGCAGCAGGGTCACCCGCGCGAAGTTTCTCCTCGGCGGTCTTGGGCTCCTCGAAGATCTCCCGTTCCATTTGACGATGCTTCTCCTCATCCGTCAAATCAAAACGACGAATGATGATAGCACCTTCCTCTGTCTGCTGCATGGATTCCCGCCGAAGTTCAAGCTTGGCAGGGTCACGTGTGACGTCGGTGTCCAAGATGTTAACTACGCCAGAACCATCCAATTTGAAGTCCACAGCATGGATCTTGTTCATCAGATGGGAGCGCAGCTTCCGCTGGCTGAACATTGAGGCTGAGCCGCCGACAATGGGGTCCCTGAAGACAATCTCCTCGTCAGCGTCCGGCTCGTCAATGTCGCGCTCGTCGGAAACACCAGGCAACCGATCCAAGAAGGGCTTGAGGATGGCGTCAATGAGCTCACCATCCATCTCCGGCTCTTTGATCTCATGTGGTTCAAAGTGCTCGGGTTCCCCCGGCAGTGCAGCGTCCACGGACTCCAAAAGCTGCCAGTTCGATGAGGCCACAGTGGCATGATCCTGCACCGTAGGAGCCTGTGGGATTTGTGCACGTTCGGGGTCAACTTCATTGGGAAGTCGTTGCCCTTTGGGTCGGGTCTCCTTCACATAGATTTCCCAACCGTCCACGTCCATGGAGACCAACACTTCTTCCATCTCTTCCCATTCAGGGTTGTTCTCAGGAAGGGGGTTGGCCAGCGATTCCTCGCGGCGCTTCTTCATCTCAGCCATCTCAATCAATGGCTTGCACGACCGAAGTCGAAAGAGATGATAACCAAGAGCACCTGCTTCGGAATAGAACCTAATGCACTGGAGGCGGTTATGCTCCGAATTCTCCATGTGCTGGCCGTCGTATCGTGTAGTACACTTGATAAGCGACGTGGCATCGAGGACGCAGAGTCCACGTTTCCTCAAAGCCTCAGCTTCGCGAATCATTTGACGGTCATAGTCGGGGTGCAAACCGTACCCTCTGCCGTACCAGGGCATGATAAGGACGATGTTCCCAACGTCGGCACGCGTCGTCAGCTTCACGAGATCGTTCAAGGCGGAGAAATGGGTATTGACCCTCTCCTCCATGAGGTCGTTTGCTGCGTCACGGCGCTTCTGTGAGTAACATGCCATCTCCCTGTCAAGCCAATCACAGTGGAGGAAGCCGTAGTTCCCAAAAATGTCGTTGCCAGCGTAAGAGATGACAATAACAGATGGGCGAGAGGTTCCCCTCCGCTGCAAACATTCAAGAGAGTGCTCGACGCCCTTGATGATGTCAGGCAGCCCACGACCCCATTTGAGATCGTGCCAGACCGTCTTGCGGCCCGGTGGGAGGAGGTCCGGCTTCTCCTTGATGTACTCGCCGATGTTCCTGCGCGTAGAAGCGTACCCGTCGACCATGTCCACAAGTGCCATCGAAGAATCTCCGGCAAAGATGAAGTTGGCCTCAGGTTCCCCTGGGCATACCATTCCTCTCAGTGAGAAGCTGGAAACGCCGTCGAGGAGCTTCGCGTCTTCTGGGCTGACGTCACGGAGGTAACCTTTGGCCAACAGCGAATGGTCAGTGTTCCCCATGATGGACGTCAAATCCGAAATGACATCGGCTTCATTCACCACACGACACTGCGTGACAGAGCCAAAAATGCTCCCAGTCAACGCATACCACGCCTTTCCATTGGGCCCCAAAGTCGCATCTTCAGCAGTGGACTCCGGTTCCCCGGGTCGAATTCCAGCAGCCTCTGCCGCAGCAGAGTAGTCTGCCTCTTCGACCTCAGCTTGTGGAAAGCGACGGAAGTAAGCCATTGTAGATGATGATGTAGAAAGCGAAACAGCGCAGAGTGCGGTAGAAGTCGTCAGGTTGTGTTTTGAGCTGGTCGCTGCAATGAAAGCTCGATGGATCATGTCCGTCATCTGAAAAGAATATGATTCAGTTTCCTTCAAGTCATGACCTCTGCCTTGAACATGGTTATGACTACCATCACATGACAATCCATCAAAAGCAGTGACAATTGAATCACAATCAGTTTGAATAGCCCAAGGTTTCTTAATGGGTTCACCTTCTTTGTTGACAATACCAACCATGCATCCATCAAATGTGACTCTAATGAGTTGATGTTTCCCACAAAATTTCTCAACTCGGTCAAACTTCCAATAGATACAATGAGCAGGCCATTCAATCGCAATCTTTGGAATTAAATGACGAATAAGATTGAGAAAATCGACCATTGATGACCATATCTTCTCAAAAACATGTCGATGATATTCAACTTTGAGTTTGGCTGATTCATGTTGCAAGTTCACATATGACCAAGTTGTGCCGCCAGTGCAAGGAATGCTGATCCAAATCAAAACTGGACAAGGTTGTGCAGTTGAACTCTCAATTGCTCGAATAACTTCGTTTCGAATGTCCATTCTGTTCGATCTAGATGTAACATCTCTCTCTTCTGTGCATCTGATGACATAACAATCTTTTGAATGCTTCCTTGAACGATCACCAAGCTTCGAATCAGGTCCACAACAAAATTCGATAAGTACCCTGCTATGAGATGCCACTGTAGGGCAAGCAGGTTCCCCTGCGCGTTGCTGAGATCCCGACATTGTTGAAGGTGCAGGTTCCCCTGCGCAGGCTTTCATCTTCTGTGGCTCCTTCCGTGAAAGGGGCTGTGATGAAATACCCATCAATCGCAGAGCTGATTCCCACTTCTCGGAGTTGGTAAAAGGCTTGGTGAGAATATCTGCCGCTTGGAGCGATGAACCAACATAGACAAGTCTGAAATGTTTTCGTTTGAATTGTTCAGACAACCATGACAAATTCAATCTTTGTGTTTTGTCCGTGTGCCTAAATGACGGTGACCTACCACTCTCAAGGATTCGAATGGTTGCTTGGTTGTCCTCAAGGAAAATGACCTCAAGACTACCGGGTCCTGCCATGTACACACTTTCATCCCCCCGCTTTTCAGATCCAATATACTTAAAATCAGTTAAAGCTGATCTGATTTCCCGTGACTCAATCCCAAAGTCAACTTCGTTTGGTCCAGGAATCCGAAAGATGGTTTTCCCAGTCCATTCAAAGTCGTAGACCATGTCAGCGTCAGGAGTCGTCCAGTCCCATGTCAAATCAAATTCAACATCACCAGATTTAGTTTTCATAACGGTGTACCTTTGTCTTGCCAATCCCTGAAGGTTCACTGGACAATCCGAATCAATAGGGTTATACAGTTTATTTCGGGGTTTGACATGAACTCTGGTAACTTGGTTGGTGAATGGACTGTGCTCCCAATAATCATCTTTGGGATTTTTGGCACGAGTTTCCACTCTGCGGGACGGCTTTTGTTGAGTGCTATCTCCCCCCGCGTGACGTATGACTGACCACAGGCAGGAGGAAGGTAAACCAACAGCACGTAAAGCAAGGTTCGCCGCCGTGACTTCAGCCTCTGTCGATGACATAGCCGTTGAAGTCTGCTTCTTCGAAAAAGCTGTGAGTGGATAAAACGTGTTTGGTCCTACCAAAGCAAGGAGGCAACCACTTGTAGATCTGTTGTCATGTTCCCCAGCATGATCTGAATCTGCAAATAACCATGTTTTGCAAGCCTCAGGTGGATCCCCAACGAAACCAACCATTGTACGATCAAGGGTTGTGTGTATGTAACACATTAATCGATGAAGACTTTTGTCGCAATCGGGTGACCATTTTGTAACCCTACTTGCTAATCCCTGAGTAGCACGGAGAAGATCAAACCTAGCCATTCGTGCTGCGAACAACACCTTCATCAACACACGTGATGCAATGGGCTGGAGTTCCCCCCGAGCTTCTGCTTCGTCCATGATTGGACGTGCAATTTTGTCATCTGGGAAAGGGGTTGAAACTTTCTTGAATTTCACATTTGGTCCTGCTAGTTCAACATAGCGGTCAAGACATTGTTGTAAGAATTGTCGCATGTCATATTCGACCGTGTTGACATTCTTTGTCATGCATTTGGACTTGTTTTGCTCAAGTTCATCAAGAAAAGTAAATCCTTGTGCCCTAGCCGCTTTCTTTGCTCCCGATTTGTCTCTTATCTTCTTAGCTGCCGCCAAAACTTTAGAGGGTTCTTTGATTGACTTGTCCACGAAGTAGGTTGATCCCGTCCACCAAAATGGAAGTCCAGTTGGGTTTTGAGATTCCATATCATGAACATATTCTTTGGGTTCATCATGAGTTTGACAAGGTTCACACACGGTTAGCCGGTGCGTTCCCGCCCGGAAGGATGTATCGTCCTTCGGCTTGTCCTGGAACTTCTTGCGAGGTTGCAGGTGGTGATGAACACAAACTCCAAGCTCTGGCATGTGCTCCCAGTAGTCCTTTGTTCGGCGGGCCGGACTGGCTGGCTTACTAGAAGGATCCGGGATGCTAGCATCGAAGACATGAGCAAATGGATGAGCACTTACATCAAGTTTGACATTTTGTTTGAACACATGTTCGCATCCAAGATATCTGCCGGCATCTTCAGGAGTATCCATGTCGATTTGAGAAGAAATCAACTTCCACCCTTCGTCAATGTTTTTGGAAGGTCCTGACATCTTGAAGTCATCAACATATACACCAAGCAACAACTTCAATTTCGGATGCCAAAACATTGAAGGCCAACATTCAGGGTAGAGTGGGTGAAATCCGACTGCATAAAGTG
This sequence comes from Cladocopium goreaui, assembly GCA_947184155.2. Lineage (NCBI taxonomy): Eukaryota > Dinophyceae > Suessiales > Symbiodiniaceae > Cladocopium > Cladocopium goreaui. The sequence continues at coordinate 133,605 of CAMXCT020006457.1, forward strand.
CTTTCTCACAATGACGTTGCCATAGACCCCCCGAATCAGGGTGACCATACAATGCCAAAATAAGAAGAACAACCGGATCTTTGTACACACCAATCCATTCCTTCGGCCAACGATTTCTTGGTAATCTGATCCAAGTTAAAATTCCTTGCATCAACGCTTGGGTGTAAGCTTGCTTACCATCACCTTGTGATGTCCGGTTCCCCGGCATGGAGCCATAAGCATCCAATGCTTTCCCTGCCTCCATGTTGGCCGGTGAACTTCCGAGCTCCGCGAACAAGGCAACATCAGCCGCCTCGTCCTTGCCGTTGTTTCCTTGGAAAACAGTGCGACCCTTAAACTTCCTAGAGGGCCATTCGTCCATGTTTGTTGGGACCGGGCTGCTCACGTACACGAAAATTTCGCGAAACGATCATAGAGTGTTTTCACGGCCAAATGCTTGTTCAGCTTGGTCGGGGTGTGAAAACCACAATTTTCACGTGCATTTTCACGTATGAGAGTGGGTTCCAGAGGCCCTTGGTCGGGATGGGAAAACCACAATTTTCACGTGCATTTTCACGTATGAGAGTGGGTTCCAGAGGCCGCTTTCACACGTGGAGCTCCGCTACCAATGTTGTCGCAGATGCATGCCCACTCCCTGGGATAGCCGCAGAATTCCTGCAAACACAGTGGTGTGGTAGCAAGACAGAAATTCGATATCGCAAAGCTTCAAAGCAAGCTTGCAATTCAATGTCACAGAGATTGACCAACGTGCTGTCCACAAACTAGCACAAGCTCTGGACTGACGTCAGGTTCGTGTGTCTGTAACTCGGAAGTTTCTCCTTCATGTATGTCTATAAATATATAAATGTAAATAAATAAATATATATATATATACACGTATATTTATATTTATTTATTTTATGTTTATCTTAATGTGATATGTGCATATGTCCGGGCTAAGAGTGATAACTCTATAATTCCCAAATTGTTTCTTAGAGTGTTCCACCTCTGCACCCATGAAGACCAATTTCCAAAGGGCATCCAAATCACATGTGAAGAGCAGCAACAGCTCTTGGGTGACGAGATTGCGGCGCATGGAATGGGACCCAGCCGGGCCTCTCAGTTTTTTCCCCATCGCTTTTCTTCAGTGCGCACAGCAACACACAATCATTGAGCCATACTTTTCCTGAAGCTTTCAGGCATGGCCAGCAGCCATCGCTCTAGCACGCGGCGTTGAGCATTAGCTGCGTTGGTAAGTTGTAAAGTCTTAGAATTTTTTCGCAAAAAATCTTCGTCCATCCAAGTAGAATATTTCGCTGCATTGCAGCGTCTTCGGGACCAGAAAACATGATGTAATAGGTGGAATTTAGGTCGCACACGAAAGGTAAACTGAGAGGCAGCAACTGCCTGAGCTGCATGTTTCAAGTAAAGCCTCAGAAACATCGTACCCAGCGATTTCACTTGGGAACGTTGCTCTTCTGAGGGAAACCAGGGTGCACCATAAAGAATCTGCATAGACTGGTTCAATGACCACAGCATTGTGCAATAGTCAGGAAACATCGCGCTATGAGGTGTCAGAATCTCTTCCAGCCAGAGACAACAGACATAGTTGTCATATCCGGATCCACTTCTGAGCTCAGCATACTTGTTGCTACCCCAATTTAACTTCTTCTGTGTCAACTTTTTCATCCGCAATGGGGGTGCCCGTGAACGAGCAAAAGCCTTCAGTGATACAGTTGCCGTCTGAAGCCTTTCCTTGATGGTGGCGCCATTGAAAATGTGGTTGCCCTTGATCAACACGTGTAGTATACTCCCGCATAGGTCTCTAGCGACGCCTAAATTCAGCACATGCAAAAGATCTGGCATCAGCTGGTCGACCGAAAAGCCAATTAGGTCAGCGTATGGTGGGCTTGCCGCCCATGGAAGAGTTTGCAAATAGGTATCCCAAAATGGGGCGTTGTCAGAGACATCGGTAAAGGCATTTTCCATATCATCATCATTTCCTTTCGAAGCCAAGCAAAGCCAGCAGATCTGGCAGGGTGATTGGTTATATAATATATACTTGGGGACCCATGTTAGAACAACTTCTTTGGAATTGTTGTTTTTTGGCGACCCCCGGCGAGCACATTTTGAGCACGGTTGTAGAAACCAAACCATGCCTCGTTCGAGCTGGCATACCTGTTGAGCTGGAAGACTTGCATCATGGCCTTCCAATCTCCGCGGTATCCACACACGTAGAACCAGAGATTTGCTACCTAAGATTGTGCGCTTCGCACGGAAGGTAAGTCTAATAACGCGCATGCACGCATATATGCAAATGCACGCGCAAAAAAAACGCGGTACGCGCGCATACGGGACAAACACACGCTCACAACACACAGCCGGTAAATGCAGAGAACAAAGAAGGAAAATTAGACAAACGTCATCTAGTAACGGTTGCACTCTGCAAAGAAGTCGAATCGCGAACCTTGACCCCACGCGTTGACAGCTGGTTGAACGAATTTTTGATTGCAGTAGCAGCAGCTTGGAGGGTCAGGTTGATGCCATTTGCACCAACAGTATATCGCGATGCAGGGATGACAGCTATAGGAAATCTCGAACTCATAGAATTGGTAAGGAAAGGCGACACATCACTTGTCCAGACCAGAAACATCCACGAATCACCCAAAGAGTTGATCTCATCACCTGAAACTCGAAATCGATTTTCTAACCAATCATAGCCATACAAAACCGATAAAAACATGTGGTATGGTAGGGTTAAGCGATAACCAACCAAGTGGCAGTACAGTGTGCAGGGGATGCAGCTAGACAGATTTGCTCGTGTTCGAACTGGGTGATCAGGGAAATCCTTCAAAAATTCATTCCAATAGTCGGGCAGGCTCCCAAAGTCATCCACCAAAGCTGTCGCAAACCCTTCTTTCATCACAGCAGATACCTTTGCCGGCAAGGCAGGCTGTCAAGTCAAGCAACAAGCATAACAATGGGAGGGGCTCCATTAAAACAGGAAATCCTGAAACAACCCAAAAAAAACAAGTAATTATATTCCATCCATGAAACCATATCGTGCGGCAATAAAAATGGCCATTGCACCATCTCCATCATTCCAGTCTCTGGGTGACTCATAGGCAATGTAATCCAAGTCATTTTGCACCCAAGGGATGTGCCCGAGCGCGTAGCCCGTTCATGTAGCCCTCGTTCTCGCTGATTACTTAGATGCACCCCCATGCACACAGGCACACATGTGCGCAAATGGGATGGCACTCAGGGAAACAGGTCGCACTGGTAAAAGCCAATTTTTAAATACCTAATGGGGGCACAATGCAATACCGACAATTTTATTTGAATTCTGTTCGCCGGTTTCTGTTCTCAACAACTTGGCAAGGAGCCTCACCAGGTCTGAGTCATACGTTTCGGCCAGTGTTCGGGAATGTCTCACCGTAGTCCGACCAGAACCAATAAATTCAGCTAGCCTCAGATAAAGTTGGGATTTGCAAAAAACAAATCAGTGGATCCACCGCCCATTTTTTTCAAAGAAACACTTGGTCCAATCGCTCTCGTAGTTGATGATCGGATCTATTTGCACCTGCGTGGGGTTGCGAACATATACCAATTTGGAATGAAAAACCTATTCTTGAACTGGCTGTCAGTTTGCTGAACATATAGCCTAACATTTTTTGTCTTTCCAGCGATGGCTTTCGATCTGCTCCACATCTTTAAGTCAAACTTGTGGCGGTCAGCCGGACTAGGGGCAGCGCCTCACATGCTGCAGGGGCACCACCGTAAACAAACACCATGAAATTTTATTGTTGGACCTATTTGATGTAAACATAGTTATCATATTTGTAGATACAAGGTTGTACCTATACCTACGGAAGCTAAAACATACATGTACATGTGAATATATAGGCATATAAATGTGTATATATCTTTCTTTACATATATATCTTTATTTACATATATATATGTATATCGATACGCATATTTTTTTTGGTTTTGTGCCCTCCTAAGCAGCACATGTGTTTCTCAAACTCCCCACGAGTTCATCCCATGGCTTATAGCCCTGCCAGCGACCCTACGGCCCAAACTCAAAATTTGATCTGTTGATCAAAGAGTAAATCAGCCGCTCTTCGAGGCCGAAACATCCTGGGACTTCTTATTGATCTCATTGGACACTGCTCGGGCTTGGGCCCTCAGCATGCGGCACGCGTCGACCTGCCAGGGGGAAAATAACGCGAAAAATTAGTCGCTTATTCCAACATCACCGGAAGATAGCCCATCATTTTGGTGGTTTATGCAGGCATAACCAGAAGATGACCTATATATCAAGTTAGTGGTCTATTCCAACATAACCGGAAGATAGCCCATCAGTTCTTCTTGGCTTGATCAAACATAACCCCAAAAATATTACCCATCAATGTTCTTGGAAAAGTCAGACATAACCGGACAATAACACATTAAGTTAATTCATTGGGGTAACCCAGGATGACCCGTCCATTTGATTTGGGTGGTTTGTTGAAAAGTAACGGTGAGGTAACTTGTCCAGCTTGTACGTTTTCAATTGTTGCCGAAGATAACCCATCCATTTAAAAGTTTTCTCAGAAATGACTGGAATGTAGCCCATCAATTTCGGTGGAGTATTCCAAGGTAACCGTAGGATATCCCATTACTGAAATTTCGGGGGCTCACCCCATGATCTGAATTCACACAGAACCTATTTTTCAACAATTTCCCCACCAACTCAGCTGCTTCGGTGTAGAAATCATCGATGTCCTCGTCACTGCAAGAGCTGATCCTGAGCCGGGATGTTGGGAAAGACAATGAAAGATGATAAGTTTGTAGCGCCAAATTTTGATTGGGTTGCTTTCTAAGTGGATGTTTTGTATGTCAGTGAGAGGGGATCACACGAAGTAAAGAGTAAGGATCACACGAAGTAGAAAGTGAGGATCACACAAAGTATAAAAAGTGGGGATCACACGAAGTAAAAAGTGGGGACCACACGAAGTAAACAATGTGGATCACACCAAGTAACAGTTTGGTTTTAGCACCACGTCATTTTGTAACCACTCTTATTTTAACTTGAAACTTGAAACTCTTTCATGACTGATAGGCAGGTAGCTTGTCAAAATGATGTTCAAGCTCCCCCTTCATGTCGGAAAGTTTGAGACGTAGGTCATGGTTCTTGGGAAGGTCAAAGAGCACCGAGCAGTTGCTCATCTCCTTCTTGAGCTCCTTCCCTGGGATATGACAAAGGTTGTGGTGGGGAAACTTTTTGAAAAGTACCCATTGGGGAAAAAGCAACGCCCCAATCAGGACAAAAACAAAAGCAAAAAAATACACCAGACCCATGAAAGGCACGGGCGGCTTCTTTTTTCTCCTTCACGGTCGTGGGTTCCACTGCTCTGGCTTTCGCCTTGGCCTTCGCCTTGGACTTGGCACGTCCTTGACCGGGAGTGGTGGCACCAGCGGTGTTCACCGAGTCCTTCATGACATCGACCAATGATGTCAAAGACAAAGTTCCGCTCCCTGTTGCCGGCGATGCAGCACAAGCACTGGGCATGGACTGACCATCCAAAAGCGATGTGACCCCATCCACTGTTGGCTTGACATTCGTCTTTGCCGTGCCACTCAGGCTGACCTTTTCAAGCTCTTTGTAGTGCCCAGTGGTAAACGCCCAAAATCTAACTGATTCAGGGTCCAAGGGTGCATCCTCATCTGGGATGCCATCGCCCCTTCGCACAATGGCATCAATCTTGGCCCTTGGGCAGTGATTTGATGCATAAAGACCGCACATAATTAAGCTAAAAGGTGGTATCAAAAAGAACGCAAACAAATACCATGAATCAGGATGAAGCTCTGGCTGAAGCCTTTTCCAACCATCTGCCGAATAGTGAGGAGCTCCTTATTCTTTTCGACAGAGGTCTCTTGCTTCTTGGACAGGACAAGGGAGGTTTCCGTAGCCGCCAGGTTCTCTCCCGAGGACAGCCAGGATCGCAAAAGCTCGCATTTTTCCTGCAGCGATGTTGAAGGTGATAGCCCTTAATTGCAACATGGCGTCAAAGGTAAGAGAAAAATGTCAATGGGGGAAAAAAGGTTGTTAAAACACAGTTGGAACCCCCACAGTCCTTCCTGCTACCATTCCAAAGGCGAACCATCTCCGGGTACTGGGCAGCATCAATGCTGGCCATACGTCGGCTGAGTCGGGCGTGTTCTTTTCGATGCGTTGAACTGTTGACCTCCTTCTCTTCCCCACAATCTCCAGCATCGGAACGGTGATCTTCGTCCTCCAGCTCCTCCGTCTTCACCTCCGGCGCATCCTTCCCAGGCTTGGTCTTGTCCACTGTGTTGTCAACGTGAACATTGCGATCTTTCGCACAAATCTCTGGCGTTGGCTTGCGAGAACTGGATTTTTCAGGAGCAGGCTTCACAGCCGCAGCACCTGGCTTTGATGATGATGGAGCGCCAGCACGTGCAGCATCAACCTCATGCCCACCTCCACTCCCCAAAATCGGAAACTGCGACGATAGCTCCCCCATCATACCCTGGACGGACGGATCCTTCACCATCTCCTGAAGACCAGTGAGCAGCTTCAAAAGCTGGGTCATCTTGTCAGCAGACACATCTGCAGGCTGAACAGCTGAAGCCGATGGGCCCAACCTCAGAATCTAGTTCCATTTGTTTTCAGTTTGCGTTCTGTTTTAAGCAAAACAGTGTCTAACAACAAAAAACAGAAATTGGAAAAAACATTGTGGGGAAGTAAAATCAAAAACGCTTTGAATCGTAATAATCACTCAAAAACTCTGAAATATCATCCTTTTGGTCTGGAGCTCCAGGGAGATGCGAAGCTTGTTCTGACACTTCTTGTTGTCCCAGAATCAGTGTAGGGCAAGATCTCAGAGACCTATTGGTGAGCTGGATGGAAATGGAAAATCATTGGAGGTTTCGCCATACCCATTTTTTACAAAAAGAACCAGCAAAAGGTCCAATGGTAATTCATTCTAGAAACCTGAATCTCTTGGGTGTCGTATCATCATCCATGGATGCCTCAGCTGTCAGGGGAGCAAGGCGAAAGGCCCAGAGACATACAAAAGAACGTTCGTTGGTCTCTAGATTCGCTGGCATGCACGATCTGGGTTTAGTTGGTTTAGATCGGCTTGGACGGGTACGATGTGATGATATATGGTTCTGAAAGCTGTGAATGTTACATGTTTTTTGTGCGCGTGGTTGCGTCTGTGCATATATGTTTGCATCTAGGTTTCAAGAGCCCCAAAAAATCTTTTAAGTGTGCGTAAGTGTGCACACACGATCTAACAAACAAACATGTAAGATTAATGTTGCTAAGATACAGCCTTGGCAGGTGTAGCTGCATTTCTCAACTTCTCCTCCAGGGCATAGCGTGCATCCAAAGCTGGGATGTCCAGGGGCTGCTTCACGGGCTCTGCTCGGATCACCTCGGGCGGCTGAACCAACTCGGAGTCAACCTTCTGAACTTCAAGGGGTGGGCTGTCTGGGCCGGGAGCATCACTGCCAGTCTTGCTGGTGGACAAGATGTCTTCCTCATCATCGTCATCATCGTCAGGATCTGTGTCACATGCGGGGTCGTCCATCTCTTCACCATCAATTTCAATGGCTTCCTCCTCAGGGTCCTCAAAGGCATACTCAGACTCATAGTCAGATCCAGGCTGCGTGTCTGGGTGAACCTTGCGAATCCGGCGCCTCTTGACAGGTGCACCTTCAGGCTCACAAGGCAAATCCTTGCTCCGCTTCTCAGATGATCCTCCGGACTTGGGAACAGAACCAATCTTCTCGTGCTTCGGGTTGGTGGGTTCCTTCTGGTTGATGGGGTTCTTGACGGGCTCCTTCACGGGCTCCTTGACGGGTTCCTTCGAGGTGACAAGCTCCTTCTTGTGGAGGAACTCCTTGTTGACCTGGTTCTTCTTGCTGATGGGTTCCTTAACCTGATCCTTCTTGCTGATGGGCTGCTTTGGGTTGATGGGCTCCTTCGCAGGCTCCTTTGGGTTGACGGGCTCCTTCGCAAGCTCCTTCGGCTTGACGGGCTCCTTCGCTTGCTTCGGGTTGAGGGGATCCTTCTTGTTGACGTGCTCCTGCTCCTTCTTGTTGACAGGCTCCTCAGCTCGAGCCCTTGGGGCATCCTCTTCCGACTCTTCAGCCTCAACAGAGAAGTCAGGTGGTGGGTAGTCAAACAAGCTCTTGGGAATTCTGAACTTGTCCCAGTAGCGCTTCCCCTCTTCACTCGGCCCCACCATCGCAAGTAAGATCGAAGTTGCTTCATGATCTTGCAAGGAATAGTGACGCTTCAGCAGCTCGAAATTGGACCATTTCAATTGGAAGGGGAGGTTGCTGGGATCAAAGTTCTCCGCTTCTTCGATGACCTTCTTCGAAATGGAGGGCTTTCGTTCCTTCGGCTTTCGCTCCTTCTTGGGTTTGGTCTTTGGCTCTGGGCACTCTTCAACGGGAGCACTTTTCCCCGAGACTCGACGCCTCTTGGAGTGAGGTGCTGCAGGTGCAGCCGGCTCAGAATTGTCAGGCAGCTCGGGTACGTCATTCTTCTCAGCTGGCACCGATGAAGAACCTTCGCATTTCTTCTCAGCTTCTTTCTTCTCACACAAGGCTCTAGCAAGCTGTTGGAGGGCTTCAACGCTGGGTCCAGCCTTCTTAGCTGCAGCACCAACTTTCCCCATGTCGGGTGAAACTCAACAACGGAAAATCGCTTCGAAATGGCTATGAAGAAACATTTAGTAAAGCATAATGTCCCAATTCAATCCAACAAATGAAAGGTTCCAAAAAAGCACACCCACCAGCGGAAGTTTCCAAAACCTTGGCTGCTGATGTAGAAATCCTTCAATTCTTGTTTTTTCCTTCAAAAATAGTGTGTGTTTTCATGATTTTCTTGATTTTCGTGATTTTCGTGGTGCGAAAATCAATTTTTTATTTTCACGTTTTTCACGCTGTTTTCACGGTCATGAGCGGTTTTTTCACGGCCTTTTCACGCATTTTCACGCGCACCTTTCGGGCATGGTTTTCGTGATTTTCGTGTTTCGTGATTTCCGTGAATCTTTTGTTTTCATGGGCTATGTGCTGAATGATCTATAAATTTTCATGAATCACGAAAACCATTTTATTTTTCACGAACAGCTTTTTGTCTAAGCCACAGAGTGGTCGACCCCAAGAATGTCTTCCAAGTTGGAATTCATGAATTGGAGCGTGGATCAAACCACACATATATCGAAAAGAAAGTAGCCAGCATTTACCGGCTACTCCGCAAATTGAGTTCATCGAGCAAGCTGTCCTGGGCTTGGGAGGTGAGTGAACAATACAAACCCTTGTAAGGGCTCATAATTGCGATTGAATTCTTTGGTTCTGGCTAGCAGCAAAAATGGTTTATATAATCAATGTCTACAGTCATAATGCACCAAAAAAAACACTGTTATATATATCAGTGATGTTGATCGAAATAACAATGCAGAAAGCTAGTAGGTTCCAAGCTTGATCAAATATATACCCAATTGTGTCTTAAGGGTCAAAGCAAAGAAACATATACCCAAAAAGAAGAACATTTCAACACATTCAAGATTCCCACCCGTGTGGCACATTCATGTGCTTGCTCTGGGCAAGGTAGGACACTGCATCCATGAGACGCGCCTGGAGGTGCGAAACCAATTGGGTGACAGAGAGTTGGTTTTAAACTAAACCACCATACTGGAGCCATTTGGAAACATTGGGATGCTAAAGAAAAAACGTTAAAAGGTGCCATTTTTTCCAAACCCGGTTCCTCCTCCCAATCCACTTTAAAGGGAAGGCAGTGTTTGCGGAAGAGCTCTAGGTCAGTCATCTTGTCGTCGAAAGTGCTGGGGAATATCGGACCAGGTGGTTGAACCTAATTGCACACATATGCATGAAAAACAAAACTTATATCTTTAACCACCCAAAGCACGCGCTTGAAGGAACCCAAAAATCTTTGAAGGAACCCAAAAAGGTTTCTTTTGGAAACTTAGGGGCGAAGGGATGCTCTACCACATAGCGAGCCAGGAACTTGCCGAACTGCTCTGGGTAATGCCTAAGCTGTGAACCATACATTTTACCAAAGCCATATAATTTGAAGAAGTCAAAGCATTGATATAAACACAGGTTCAAAGGGAGCCCAACTCAAAACTGTTAATAAACACAAACCTAGGAGCTGGGAATCCTTCATTTCACGCTTTAATCCCACAGATCGCTTCACCCCTTGTTTATCGGTATAAGTCCGACATGTGCGCTCGGGACATTTCAACATTTCCTCTCGACTCATGTAGCCAGCAACTTCCTGGATGTGGATGACGAGATCATAGTCATTGCTATAGACCACATGTGGTTTAGGATATTTTCCTCCGAATTTGCCCATCCAAAATCGACAGCACCAGACCTACAGTAGTCATTGCCAAGGTCTCCACCACAGGGTCGCAAATCAGATTTGGAAACGGAAATGTTGTTGGGATATGGTTCAGATATAAGTAGATAAGTATAAAATACCACATATATATTTTGAAAATACATAATAATATGTATATATATATATATCAAAACAAATCTATCTATGCATTGTGCATCTATTAAAACTACCATCAAGAACAGTGTTTCAAACCTAATAAAAAATAAATGGATCCGAGGTGCACGGATCACAGCCCAAATGTCTTGGAAAACCGGCAGACTCTCCATTGATGACCCGCTTGGTTGTTCTAATACCCATCGCAGTCCAAGCCATGAACATAGTAAGATCATTGCTGCAACACGGCCCGCAAAGAGATTTCCAGTCTCAACGAAAATAAATTGTTGGTTGCCATATGGTTTGAAGCTGGTGCGACCACTCGTATGTTTACACCTGGAGCAACATGGACCCCTGCAACTATGACATGAATGGGGGCAACTTATTGTTCATACCAAAACATTCGCATTTTTCTTCGTGGCAAAAACTGAGCCAAGAACATTCGTGAAAACGATTTGCACACCGGTGCGAAGAGCACAAGTGATCCCGGTTTGCATCTTAGGATCTCATTGACAGTGAGCCTCCGTATGGGCTCCAACACAGTGTAAAAAGGATTTATTGGTAACCCCATATGGTGAAGTCGGGGCTTATCTTCACAGAAAAAAATGGGAGAAAACTGGGCCCTAGCTAAGAAACACAAGACCCGAAGGCGTGGTCAGGTCAAACACACGAGGGTTCAGATCCACCTCCACTGATACTCCGCGCAGGCCTTCCTTGGCACAGCTGGGGCCCACAGACCAATTCGGGATGGCTTGGTGTGGATTCCGTTTTCTAGAGCTAATCTTTCCCAAAGGGTAGGAAAAAATGTTGCCATCTTAAATCAATAAACGTCTCGAAGAGCATGTGAAACTGCGCACTGCCCTGCAAAGACTTCAAGGAAATCTCGGTCCTTGGTTTTGTTGCAACGGACACGCAGGGTTCCATGGACGGCAAAATACACACACACATATATATATATTATTTGGCCTTTATGTATGTTTATCTTTATGCATCTACGGGTTCATATGTCTATGATATGTGCCTTCAAATCATAAGTTTGTATATTCCAAAATGTTTGTATACCTATGTGGATATTCTGTTTGTATACACATGCGTGTCACAATTTTACACACGGATCTACTTGCATATTCATCCATCCATCCATCCATCCATCCATCCATCCATTTCCCTATTTGAATTTGTTTGGAAAGTGCACAACCGTCGATGTAGAATCTATCACATTTTTGAGGGCGTCCCCGTCCCCCAAACCAAACCAAACACCTGTTTTGTATTTGCTGTAGCTGAGAATCAGAAGTGTGCTTCAACAGCAGACTCCATTGAGTGAGCAAAGTCAGTAGGATGAGACAAGAGGGTGCTCGCCACTTCAAAAGCCCCAGGACCACCATTGCTTTTACAGTAAAGCTAGGCCAGGGTCTTTTCTTTGAGCTCGAAACACTAAAAAGTAACTATAAATGAATTGATTGAGGAGAGATAAGCCGTTTGCAACCCCTGGAACCGTTTTCAACACATACAACGAAGCAATCGTGCAAGAGACCCGTCCATTTGTTTTTCCCCAAAGTTGAGCTGTGATCCTGACACGAGACGTCACGGACCTGTGAAAGTCCATGTTGATGGTGGTTGGCACCTTTCCCCAGGCCCAAACCGAAAATACATATCAAGATACGGGCGCTTAGGCCCAAGGGTGGCAAGCGCAGGACTTGTCAACAAATTTTCTTCTCTTGAGTTCTTGCAACGAAAGGGTGGCAAGCAATGCCTTTTTCTTGGCACTGGAATCCCACAATGACTTAGCACTACTGAAGCTACAATGTAACTTGGCCCTGACATCTTTGATGAACTCCATTCGAACCTGGTTATAGTTCCAAGCAGGCCCTTCATCAGCGCCCCTCTTCTGGGAAACCTTTGAGTCAGACTTTCTGTTTTTTTTTTTTGGGGGGGTTCTTCGATTGGGGTTTCTTTACATGTTTGACCTTTTCGGATTCACCTGCAGACGACATTTCGTCATCACTGTGGCCTCCTCCAGCTGCTTCCCGTGCCTCTCGCATGCTCTTGAGGTACTGGGCCTTCAATGGAAAAGCCTTTGGCACATCGCCGGTCATAGATTTGTAAACCTAGCACAGGGGAGGAATGGAGGTTATTGCCGCATTATCAGAAAAGGGTTACAGCACTGGGGTCTAGATACTCGATCGTGTCGTTTTTTCCAGTCTTTATGTTCGATAGAGAGATGACTAAAAATGACCCATACACACACATATATATATGTATATACGAACAGAGTCACTTAATATACGCAAAGTTATACGAATTACGTGTATAAGAATGAACAAGAACGCATATGCAAAGATCACCACGCCGAAACCTTATCTCCTGTTTGCGTTTGCCTGCGCATGAGTGTGTATGTATGTGCATGTATGTTGCTCTGTGTGTGTGTATGCGTGAGCTTTTACACATATAGCAGCGCGCAGGCAAGTAGAAACGCAGATGGATATCGAAAAGAATGATAAAGATAGTGAAAATGATAAATTGGAATTCCGGGAGATAGGTGGGACACAGAGATAGACTCAAAGATCCGCAGGCAGACAGAGACATCAATAGAAACAAACCAATAATATAATAGAAAGAAACATGTGCATAAACACGCATGCTAGTCATGACTACAAACAGCTAAACTCATTGTTGCTACGTATGTGATGACGGAAGCAAATATGTGTGATTCTATGTATGTTCAAGACTTTACATGGGTACTCGTATGCAGAGCCCTCCTACACGAAGATTTATTGACGTGTGGTTCCTGCATGTTGAACAGATGCTCCAGGAAAGTGCGCACAAATGGGTTGAATCTCATGCCTGCTTGCCACTTCACTGCATGTGTTCTTGCGCGCATGTATTTAAGAACAATCCAGTCAGGTTGCATCCGTGTTATTGAAAATTTGGATATGTATCTATGCTAAATTCGGTCTACGTGCGCGTGTATGTTTAAAATCTCCTTTTGACATGTGCATATGAAAAGGAATGCATGCGTTTGCTGAGGAAAAATTTGGAAATATGTGTTCCGATGTATGCAAGCATTGACATGAGCATATGTGTATGTGGACGCCTAAACGAAGGAACTGATTTAATGATTTAACCAAACACTGATATATGTATATTTGTTTACCTTTTTGAATACAAAAAAGGTTGGTTGCATGTTCTTACACATGAAAAATGCACATTTTTGCATTTTTGACAGGGCAACAGGCAGATATATATATATACACACACACACTTAATGTTGCTATATATATATATATACATGTAATATGTACATATATATATATATGCATATATATATATACATATGAATATACATACATGCATATCTACATATATACATAGGCCAAAAAGGTTCCAGAAACCCAAGGAACTACGGGAAAAATGTTGTAACTTACAACAAATCAAGGAACAAACTCGGGGATCTCATCTCCACCGGTGGAGTCATGCGAACTGGAACCAGGTGCTGTAGGGGCTTTGGTTGTTTGTTCTGGATCACTGGACATTTTCTTTTCAGCTTCAAGGCGTCTAGCTTTGGCAATCTTGAGAATGGCAGCTACCCTTTCATGAGGAGTATCCCCTGGTGGTAAGGACAATTCCGTTTTCTCATTGGGCCCCATGGACGTAGATTGCTGAGAGTCCTTTTTCATGTCAACAGAATCACCATCATCATTCCCTGTTGATTTTGAAGTAGCAATCTTGATGGCTTTCACTTGGTTCACTAACCGGGTCAACTTGTCATCTAGAGCAGATGAAGTAGAAGATGACGTCAACACTGACACGCCAGATCCCAGGTCCGAAGCCGTGGTCGAGACATCCGAGCGATTGGCGTTAGGAAGCTCGGCCAAATCACCTGGATCACCACGTTGATCGCAAACCTGGGCCGGGCCCGATATGTTGCATATCTAAGCCATATCATTCTTATAAAGGATGGTTGGAAGGACCACTGTTGACCAAAATATTGGAGTTGAAGGGGTTCTAGGCTATTGACAACCGTTTTTGACATTGATGCTCTGAAATTCCAGGGGACTGTCTTTCTGGGCCACTGCATGGACACTGCGAAATCCTTCATCTTTTTCAGCTGCTTGTTCTTAGCCCCCGATGATCGCTTCATGAGCCGGCGAAACCTCGAGACCTAAGTCTAGAAAAATGCCATAATTGCCAACTGAAAGAAATAAGTTGTTTACCATTTGAATTTCCATTGAAATATATCACCTGGGATCTGAAGCCCGGACCATCTTTTTCAACATGACCCCCTGCTGAAGGGCCCAGTCTTGAACAGCTGGCACTCCACTGCAAAGACCCTGCGGGAACAGTTTCTTCTGTTCATAGAAAAGCAGGATTGCCTTCTGCAACACGTAGGCCGACAGTTGGGGGCTATTTCGAGCCCGATCCTTGCTTCCCTTCACAATTGCCATCACAACCTCAAAGCTTGCCATAGAGTGAAGAAACATTTTACATATTAGAAGGAGTAACATCCTTATAGGTCCTTTGGGGAAAGAAACAACATATAAAGATACATAAGCTGGTTGTGTCTTAAAATTGGTCAAGCCACATGACGGTTGGCAACCAAATCTTTGATGGTAGGGCGCTTGTGGCATCGAGAGCTGTGATTCACAAGTAGGCACATACCAACCTATAGGGAAGATTCCGGTTTCAGCCCCAGCAGCTATGACATCAAGGTGGAACCTGTAAGAATTTACCAAAATCATCAACTTTCTGAAACTTGTGTTGGGGTGATTTTGGGCAGGCAGGAACCTCGGAAATCTTGTCCGAAATTTCCGATAAAGCTTCAACGAATGGAAGATGCTCATTCTTGGTACCAACACATCCGTCCTCAGCCTCATCGCTGGACGAAGTCGTGTCGAGTTCATCGTAGCCACTGCCACCCATTGCTCAGGTAACCCAGTATTCCTATGGAAAACCCTGATAGCTGAGCTAGTAAATCGGCCTGCGATATCACTCATTTGTTTGAGAACCCATCACTCAAAAATATAACGCCGAGAAAACCAATTTCAGAATACCACCGCCACACATGGAGGGGTCGGCACCACTCCGTCCCGTCCGCTGGCTGAGGACGTGGTTGAAGTAAGCCTGGCATGAGATGACTTGGGGAACTCAGAGAATGGTGGGGCTGCGGTATCTTACCCACAGCTAGAACCCAAGATATTATTGGCAAAACTGAAGACAAAATACTTGTATAATCTTGTATATAGAGTTATATATAGATATAGTATAATATATATATATTACACGTGTGTATACTTATACGTAAAATCTTTGAGGTTTTAGACTTCAATCTGTGTTCCTTGATGCACAGACCAAATCGCGAGTGTAGACTGTTTGCATTCTAAAAACGATGCATCGAACCAGTGCGCAAATTATAGCGAAATTCCATTGCTTGAAAGCAGAAATGCGCTTGATTATTGACAAGAAAACACCAGAATATGCCGCTGCAATGCGCCAGGCGCACCATGTTGTTTGGATCGATGCGAGGTCCGTAGATTCCTCCATGCCTGGCCCGCGTGTGGTCCGATCGTGGTGTTGAATTTTGGAAGATAGGTAAGGGGGCTGCTGGCCCATAAACCTTGAAAATTACAACGAGATCATGTTTAGCAAAACTTTCCAACACCTCGACCCGTCCACTGCCACGATTGCCTCGGAAAGTCTCACCACATGACGCTGGCTCCGCCAACCCAATGGACAAACCCACATCGCAGTAACACCAGGAAACATATATGACACAATAATGTTTGGGTGTTGATTTTCGTTGTTTCTTTTCTGTTCAAAAGATGTTTTCCACGTTTAACGTGCAAATCCCAGTAATTTTGGTGAAGATGTTACATACTCAAATGTTCGTGGGAAAACTGAACAATAAAGTACATGAGGGCATGGTGCCGTCTGTTGCCGCACGCTGCATGAATGGGCGGCGGGAGCAGCGAGTGAATTCAACTTTTCCGTTGCCGATTGGGATCGCCCATTTGGATTTTATTTTTTCGTGGTGTTGTGTTTGGTCAAAACCATGCTTAATAGTGAGTAGGAAACCAATGGAAACCTGTACATTTCGTGCCACTAGACTCTGATGAAACTGCTATTTTGCAATGTCATTGGTTGACACTTAAACCAACACATACGATATGTACCAGTGAATCCAAAATTACCAGCCCCCAATCCACAACATACGTGTCTTTTACATCTTAAAGCGGTTGACTGGATTTTTTGTGAACGCTTCCCGGGGTTGCAAAAAAAGACCTATAATAAATATGTATGTGTAATTATGTGTACATATATTGACTTGTCCATGTGCATTTCGATTGCGCAGGCTCGCACAGGGCCATCTAATAACGGGTACCAGAAATTTTGGGATCTCACGGCCACGAAAAGATATGTTTGCAGATTCGA
Organism: Cladocopium goreaui; assembly: GCA_947184155.2. NCBI lineage: Eukaryota > Dinophyceae > Suessiales > Symbiodiniaceae > Cladocopium > Cladocopium goreaui. The sequence continues at coordinate 150,553 of CAMXCT020006457.1, forward strand.
AAGGTATTTTCACGAAGTTCGATGGCCCGGAAACGGCCACGAAAACAGCACGAAACGGCCACGAAAAAAGCGCTCACGGCCACGAAAAAACACGAAAAACACGAAACACGAAAACAGCACGAAACGGCCACGAAAAAAGCGCTCACGGCCACGAAAAAACACGAAAAACACGAAACACGAAAACAGCACGAAACGGCCACGAAAAAAGCGCTCACGGCCACGAAAAAACACGAAAAACACGAAAATTGAAAACAAAAAACACCTAAAAGCACGAAAAACACGAAAATGGCCGTTTTCACGGCCAAATGGCCGTTTTCACGGCCAAATGGCCGTTTTCACGGCCAAATGGGTTTTCACGGCCAAATGTTTTCACGGCCAAATGGGTTTTCACGGCCAAATGGGTTTTCACGGGCAAGGGGCCGCACAGGTTTTCACGGCCAAATGGGTTTCACGGCGAAAGCCTGTTATCACGATCAAATGTGCAAACGGCTTTTGGCTACTTAATTTGTGATCAAATGGCTCCCTAGGTTGCGCATGGGGTCACCCTGCGGTAGCTCACTTCCCTTCTCGACACAAATCTCGAAGATCTTGCCTACATGAACTTTGGTCTTGTTCTTGATGGCTTCCCTTGAAACATCATCCCATTCCCTTACAGTGGAATAGTCCCATGCACCCTTACTTGTAAGGTTATTCCATTCCTTATCGAGTGCAGCTTGGGCAGCCGGAGTGTTGTTGATCTCCTTCTGTCCAACGGGTCTTGCCACGAGTGCATTGGAAAAATGAAAGCACATGAGCTCTGACTGATCCTTGAGCTTGTCTCGATGGCAATGGTTTCCACCATGCGAGCCCCCCGGATTATAGGTGACTGGCATTGCGGGAATGAAATCATCTGATGGTTCATCATTCTTGGATTCTTTAACAGCTGAAGTGGCAAAACGATCTATAACCCTGTTATACTTACGTTCTTTGGCAACTGCAGCGTCATGCTTCTCAGCTGCCTCTTTCAACAAGGCTTCACGTTTAGCCCTTTCTCTAGCCGCTTTAGATGCCCCCCGCCAAAGAAATGTTGGAATGTCCTTTGGTTTGGAGGAACCTTTATATCGTCTTCCCTTAAAACCACTAGCATCGTAGTATGAAGGGTCATCCTTTGAGATAAATTCTGACTTGCCAGTTTTGGGGTCAATAACCTCGATGTCATCGGATTCAAGTCCAGCTTCACGCATCAATTGTTCAAACTCCTCTTCGCCCTCCACCGGTCCTGGCTCAACAGCTTTCCTTGGAGCGACCAAGTCTTCAATTGTTTAAGCGTCCATCTTCTTTGGATCTGGTGGAGCATCAAGGCTAAGAGATTCGTATAAACCTTCCCTAATGGCCTTATATCTACCTTTCAAAGGATAAATAAATGGTCCATCAGGTACGGTGAGTTGGTTGACACGAACGACCTGAACTGATTCATTGAACTCCTTCTCATTCCTTCTCCATGAGGTCCTTCAATGATGCTACAAGAAATTCATTTCTCCAAATGAAACCTGGTTGCATGGCATATCCCAAAAAGATACTTGGATTTGAAGTTGGGTCAAAGCGCAAATCCTTCTTGGGTTTAAGTTTTGGTCCAGTCCAGTAATCAATGCGAGCCCCAAAAGGAATGTTGGGTCCCTTGAACTTTTCCCCAAAACGAAGCTCCCACGGAGATAAGATTTCAGGGTGGTCCTGGATGTTGTGTGCCATACACCAATGTCGTGCAGCAAAACTCCAATAGGAATGGTGGAGTCCTGCCTGTTCGAGGTTTACTCTAGTCCCTTCAAGTACGGACCTGAGATTCCTCTCGGCGACTGCGTTCGACTTAGAGACATAAGCAACACTAGTGTTCTGTCTCCACCCAACTTCCCGACAAGCGAGCTTGATGGATGGCGCTGCATCGGAGTAGAATACTCCGACTTCTTCACCAGGTGCGACGAAATGTCTAAAAGCTAAAACACAATCCTTGGCATGACTTCTAGCTGAAGGATAAATCCAACGAAAATTCGTAGCGACATCTTTCATGACCATGGCAACCCTGTCACCATCGATTGATTGCTCGTTGGCATCCCTAGTTACAAGATGATCCCCAGTGATGTGATCCCCAAACTTGTTGGATTCCACAGTCAAAGATTCCCCTTTGCTACGTTTGGTAGGTTTGTACATCTTTGCACATTTGCATGTTTCACAAAAAGGATTCTTTGGGGTATGTGTCATCATGTGCCTAAGGGTCCTGGCCTCTTCTCGAAGTGCAGCTTCACCGCGATCAATTGGTTGAGGTTCAGGCAGTTGAAGCCGACCGTCAACTGGTTCTTCAGGAGCTTCGGCTTCATCTTCCGAACCCACATCACCTTCGGGCGTCATGGCTGCTGGAGGTCCTGGCGCAAGTTCACCAGGGAAGAACTCCTCGAGACTATCGTCACCATGTCCGGGGATTTCATCGTCATCTGCGATGGAAGCCTCATAAGGTTCTTCGACCTCTTCGACTTCGTCCTCCGACTCGGTGCCAACAGCTGACATGCGAGACCTTCGAACAGGTGAGATGATGGGCTTGCCGTTCCCGGCAGCGGAGTTCCATGAAAACGGAATCCCAACTGCAGCGGGTACCTGGCCATCTCTGGATGGTAGATAAGGAACAAAATCTTTGACTTCAAGTTTGATCTTAGTTCCATCTTTCTTCTTGAAATATGGGCGACTAAAGCTTTTCCACACAAAATCCCATCCATCTTGAATGCACCTCATCCCTACCGATATTACAGCCGGGGTATCGGGAAGAACATATGGATGAACTTCTTTGTCGATGCAATCAATATGAACAGAAGCTTGTTGGTCAGCTGATTGGGAACCATTTGCAGTGATTAATTCAAGGGGTTCATGAGAGTGATGCACGATGTCATCGGGAATCATCTTGCTGCAAACTAAGTCCTGTGCGCTACCAGTGTCAGCGATCCATGCTATCTCAGCGGATGCATTACGCTGCTGGGACGGCATGTGTCCCGGCAGGGCATTCAGGTCGGAACGGATGCAGTGGCGACAGCCGATATCACTGTCACATTCAAAGCTGCATTTGCAAAGTTTACCATGCAACTCCCGAAAGACAGCGGATTGCAACATCTGTGCTGCGAGTATTGCATCACTTTCTCTTGCTTCGATCGTATCTTTACGAGTACGATCGTCCTTGGTGATGCGAACTGGATTGAAAGTTCGTTGTTTGGCTTGGCACGGATGCAAATTACAATCTTGCTCAATGGGAACTTCGAAGATTTCATCGTTGCCCCCAAATGAAACAGTGCGATTGGGTGTAACTGGCATGGCAAAATGCTGGTTGAAACAATGCGGAGAGGCGATGCCTTCCGGCACGCGATGAGTGCTGGTCGAAGGGCTGACGACTGCAACCATCATCAGAGCGCGCATCAGGCACTGCGCAGCTGAGCCAGAGGAAGAAGGTTTTCCCCCTTTGTCTTTCAGACTCTGTGAGCCCCTCGAGGAATTGGAACCTCGACTCGATGATCGCGAACGATCACCTTTCTTCTTGTTCTTCTTCTTCTTTTTCTGGCTCTTTCCACGCTTGTCATCTTTGGTAGATGCAGCTGCAGGCTTTGGTGGGTGTTGGAAAGCACAGTCATTACCTCGTTGACACTTACCTGCCTTCCAAAACTTACACACCTGATTCCTAGATCCTGGAGACAACGACCTACCATTGCCTCTTGACTTGGACCTGGACTTACCTTTCTTACCTCCGCCTTTTCCTTTGTCTGCCTTTTCATGTCTGTATCGGCAATCCTTTCCCCTGGTACACTTGCCAGCCTGGAAGTCATAGCAAATGCCAGTGGGCTTTCCCGCAGATGGCGGTCGCGTGGGTGCTGGCGTAGCATCTCTTTTGCCTGAAACAGACTTCTTGGTGGCCTGACGCATCTTCTCAAGACGTCTCCTCTCCAGGTAGTCCCTTGCAGCTTTCATGAGAAAATCATAAGAGCGGTTGGGTTCCCCCTCCGGTGTGCGATCATACACAGCCAGATCATGAGAGAGAGGCTTGAAATTCTTGATGGCGTTGTGAAAGTATGCTTGCTTCCACATCATGTCAGGCTCGGACGTCATTCCAGCGATCACAGCGTCCCATCGGGTGATGAAACCTCTGAGATCGTCATTGACCAAGGTAACAGCCATGAGGTCCTCAATGTCGTACACTGCACCATGCTTTCTACTTGTGCTAAAGTGTTTATGGATCATGAGCAATGCTTGACGTCCCCTAGCTGGTGTCCCTGACTTGGCTTGTTCTTCTTTAAAGATGTCAAGCTGCCGTGCAAAGTCCCCTTCGCAGATGTTGGTAAGCGAAGACATGAGCTTTGCGTCCAGGGTCACGAACTTACCTGAGTCCTTCAAGGCATCAACAGACTGATCTGTCCTGAAAACTTCTTCTACCCACTGAAAAGCTAGGTCGGGTTTGGCTGAAGCAGCAATTATGGCATCCCTTACTCGGATTCTCCAATTCCTATAATTTTCGGGTTGAGGGAACTTAGGTACTAGGATCCTATCAGACTCTTTGGCCTTATGATCATTAGTCCTAGAACGCTCTAAGGCCCTTTTGACCTTTCGTGCAAAGGAACTCTCAGAATCCGAACTTGACGTGGTAGGGGATGAAGACGAAGAAGGTGATGATGAAGGATCTCTTCGTCGCCGTCGTCTCGATCGGCCGCGACTGGTCTTGCGGTCCTTCTTCTTGTTCTTCTTCTCTTTACGACTTTTCTCGTCGTTGAAGTCCTCGTCATCGTCGTCATCTCCTGGAGGTCCACCTCCGGGAAGTCCCGGTGGCTTTGAAGGTTCTGCCAGAAAATGCTCATCATCAGCGTCTGAGGAACGCTGATGCTTCTTGCTTCCCGAAGCTAACTCCTCAATGATGGTACCTGTGGGCTTCGAGGATCTTGGAAGGGGTTTTCCAGGGCCATAATGGATCATGAGTCCAGGAGTTCCCTCCAGAGGTTGAGACTTTAGGTTCCGGATGAGCTCCTTTTGCTCCCTCCGAATCTCTGCCTCGAAGTCCTTCTTCTGAGATTCGGCCAGCTTGTGCATGTTCAAAGCGTGTTGATTCATTGCATCAATCTGAGTGCGATACTCGGCAAGTTCCGAACGGGCTGCCTGCAGATCAGCATTGGACTTCTCCGCAGACGATGTCAAGGCACCTGCATTGTTGACGACATGGGTCAGTTCGGCACTCAGTTCCCTGATGCGATGATCCTGCGCTGTGACCTGCAGTTGAGCAGACTTCTGCTCGCTCATCGCCTGGGCGGCTTGCTCATTCAACAAAAGGTTCTTCCTGGAAATCTCGTCGGCTGCCTGTTGCTCAATGCTTGCAAGCTGATCTCGAGCTTCACTCACAAGCGCATTCCTTTGACGTTCCATAACCTCAGAGTGAAGTGCGTTGGCTTCGCTCTGCAATGCCTGCTGTTGAGCAGCCATCAATTGACTTGCCATGTTTGGATCAACACCTTGCTGTACCACTGCCACTTGGGCGGTACGATTGCCCACATGATTGAAGTTGATGGTGTTGAGCTGAGTTACGTCAAAACTAGCATCCAAAACACCTGGCATGTCCCTGCGTGGATCAGAACGGTATGGGTCAAATTCTTCATCCAAGTAACTCATGTCGCCTTCTGTTGTTGCCGCACCTGAATGGATTACCACTTCCTCCGGTTGTGTAGGGTTCGCTAAGGCCAGAGCAGCCGAGGCGTTCCCGCCCGGGGCAGGAAGCGCGGGGGTTGAAGCCATTGCGAAAGCTACAGAGAAAGAACGAAAAGTGAGACAGAAGGAAACCAGCGATCGCTTCGCGATACGGCTGATAACCTGTAGAAACGGGATAAAAGCCTAGAGTAACCACAAATCCCAGTTAACCCTGCGCAGCATTTCTTGAGCCACGCACGCAACCGTATATGAGGTGAAAAGGGTATATACATGTGGTACTACTGTGCATCAACATATATATACTAGGGAGAAAAGATTTGCCGCCACAAGTTGGTTCATAACCCCCATGAACTCTAGATATATCCATCATAAACCATAGAGACATAGCTTGGTTCATGGGAATGGGCCAGCACCCGACCCTCCTTCTCATCATTGACGTCTGCAGAGATACCATAGTCCTTAGCGCTAGGGTGCGGAAAAAAACATGCCAGGAAAACTCAAGTTTCTACAGCCAGAGGTGGCCTCGCATTTGACAGCTCAATAAAATTCAATAAATGATGTTGTAGGCTGGAATGCTTCATGAACGCAACATTTTAATGCATACCATGCACAAAACAACCCATTGCTGTTCGTTATTCACCAGCGTTTTGGCTGGTGAACTATGCTCCAAGAAACCTGGCACCAGCTCAAATCTCTGAAATGGCGAATAGAATAGCTAGCAATTCGATGCGATTCGATTCTAGAAATTCTATCCATAGCAAACCTTGTGGTGAAAAATTACAACAACCAATCAATCCCAAATCGTTCAGCTCGTTCAGCGCGCCAGTTTGCATCGTTCCTATCCCCATTTTTGTTGCTCCTGCAGCCACCGGAGAACTGGACTTTGGTGCCAAGGCTCTATGAGAACTGCATGGTGCTTCTGTAGCACCACATTCTCCTTAGGACCGCCGCTGGTGGGTCACCTACGATTGACCTTTGGGAGTGATCTTTTGGGGCAAAGATGCCCAAATAATGATTAAATCATATAATAATTGGCATAGCCATAATCAAAACCCAACAACTAACAAATATTGATATGTCATCCCTCTCTTCCCGTCCAACAGGTGGCAAGCTTCTGCCTTCACGTCCCGGTGCACGATGTTCAACGAATGCAGATGGGCCAGACCTGACATGATGCACATGAGGACCTCTTGGCATCGATTCTGCGACACATAGTTCTCCTCAGCGAATGAAACAGGGGGATGGGAAACGTGGGAAATGGGGTGGTTAAACTGCCACGGAAAACCCCACAATCATCCAACAGACATAGTGAAGTGAAAATAGAAGAGGCAATGGGATTTGGGGCCGTTTGGAGGTATCCCAGTTTTAAGAAACACCCAATTGGGTGATTATATAATATTATAATATATTATATAGATATATGTGAAATCAAAACAACCGCATAGCCTCCTAAGTTGGCAAACATGACAGACATGGCTGGAACCCCTTCTGTTTCCACCCTCTGGATATTTTACACATCTATGGAGAATTGCCCCGTTACAAATGATTTTTGATGATTTACCTATTACAATAACCATTAACAATGGCGATTTTCCATCTACCTTAAATTAGCGTGTAGTCATGGCTGAAAGCTTTTTTTTTAGCGGGTTAAATGGGGGATACCGGGATACCCCCAAAATGGCAATCTTCATCCCGTAACAACTTGGATCGTTCAAACCACAGAATGGCTTTGTAGGGACTATCAAACTATCACAACTGAGGCCGAAAACATTTCACCACCCTGGACAGTTCAAGTATAATTATAATATATATAATTGTGTTTGCATGAATTCGTTTCATAGATCCAGCCTTCACATTCCTTAGTGCTACACATGGAACTTCAATGAGCTAAATCACCGAAATCCGGCACTTACATTTCAATGCTTTTGTCCCCCAAGCATTTCAGTGCTTGGAAAAACGAGCAAAAGGGATCAAATTGGTCAACCCAACATCCAAAATCGGATCCCCAATTTTTCACCCCAGCGGCTCGAACATAGTCAAAGAGGTCACCCCCTGTGCAGTGCTCTAAAACCAGCAGCCACACCACCTCAGGAGAAACGAAACTGCGGCCGTGGCTGCCACAAACCTACCATGACTGGGGATGGTTTACATAGACCATTTCAAATGTTTGAATATTCCTTGGTGTTTTTCATGGCAGCTTTAGCACATGGATCCTTTGATTCGGGCAGCCAATGGCCTCTGAGAATTTCTTACAGATCTATGGCTGGAAAATCATGGTTTTAATCACGGCGTTTGAAGATGCAAATCATCCACACATGGCCATATTTATATATTTTCCATGTCAAATGTGAAATTACCAGCTAAATCTCAGTCTTGAGCTAGTTGATTCTCTGTTTTTGCTTGCAAGTTACACATTTCAACAAGAAACCGCGTAAGTCACCTTTTTTAGTCTTGGCGCTCACCTGTAGCATCCATTTACACCAATTAACATGGACACTGAAATATCCAAATTTCACGAGCTCCTGGAACTTTGGGATTTTTAGGGAATTTTGATGAATATTGGATGCCAAGGTCAAAATGTAATATTTGGTGCAGTCTACGCACAGAAGGGTCATTCGAAAAATCTTCAGCGTCATGGTTTGCATGGGTTTGCACTGGATCAGCCTTTCATAAACGAATGAATTAATTGCTCAGAAAAATGGAAACGGTCGGAAACGGTCGGAAACATGAACGGTTGGAAATCAATATCACACATTGGGGGTTTACCTATACCTATATATATATATTATGCCTGTGTGTGTGCACATGCACACATATGTACACACACACAGCATATAAATCATATAATGTCAGCAACCCAATACCATAAACCTACCATTTGGGAATCATTGAGATCCCAGCCATTCATGGTGATGATTTGGGAATGGTTTTTGATGTTTATTGGGTTTACCACACTATTTTGACTTTCAGAAACACCCTCCTACATAGGAGGTCCAACAACCTGCTGCTCCCATCACCTCCTAATCTTCAACATGTGAGCCATGGTCAATACTCACTATATGGTTGATGGTCATCCCATCCATAATAAGGATCCTTATAATGGTTATTATAAATCCCTATGAACCATTGGATGACTAGCCCCTATTAATGGTTATTAACCATGAGTATTGACCATAGCTCATGTAAGGCAAGTTACCGGCGTTCTTCTGCGCTGGCCCTCACAATAGACTCCTTCCGGCTGCGAGTTTGACAGCAGATCTGGCACTCAGGCGAGTTCCAGATCTGAGTTGGCGAGTCGCATCGCCATGGCGTAGCTACAGTGGTAACAAAAACTTAACAAGCCACAGTTTCCAATCACAGCTTCTAATGGAAACATATTGTAAATTTGATTAAGAAAAGAATAAGAAACATCAAACAAGCAATCAATCGGCCTTTCTCACATTCTCCACGGACAAAGTGCTCACCCAAAGCGAGATACCGTTTTTTTGTTTCAACAGAAAGAACATTAACATCAGATTCTAAACCAGATTCTTTTCCCAAGCAGATCTTCTCCAAAAAAGATTAACAATGATTTACCCACTACCCAGGCGGTTGTTGATTCCCCCTTCTGAGGCGTCCTAAAAGTGATGAGAGGGTGGGATGTCCAGCTGCTGCTTGCAGCACAGACAACTCTTGTCCTCGATCAATGAGGGAACGTGAACATATCATTGGGAGAATCACCAGGATATAATACTGTTTTTGAGGGAGAATTTAATGTGAATATAGTATAATATATTGATGCTACGATAGAATCAGTTAGTGGGATGACTTAACCAACAGTATTTGGATGCTTATGTCAATGGATTGATTTTGTTGCGGGTGAAAACAACATTTTGACCATAAAAATAAAGGTTTCCTGCAGAATTTCCCTGCAAATTGTGGGACATGGAAGGGCCACTGCGGATTATAATTCACCCAACTAACATCGACCCGACCCTGTCAGTAGATCGATTTAGATATTATATCTTTCCTCAAAAGATTGGCGATTCTCAAGGTCTATCCTAGTTTTGGGTGGTCAAGTGGATTGTGACGAGTTTGACATACTGCCCTGAGGCCAAGCCAATTAGGATGTGCCCCCGAATGCCCCTGACGAAATTTTGTTCTGTACCAGGGAAATGGGATGAAATAAACCTCAAGTTGCCACTGGGGGCCACCAACGAGAGTGACATGACTGAGAATAGCGATTGCCGTAGCATTCGTTGGAAACCATGGATGATCCATAGATGTAGCGCAGCTACACATGGGATAGCCTCCTAGTTCGGATGCATAGAAATCAAGCTTCTCAATTGGATCCGATTAAATGCTCTGGTTACATTCGTCACTAATTGTTGAGAACAGCGGCACGGAATTGTTAAGGCAATCAATAAATATGGGGTTCACATGCGTCCACCAGCACCATAATAATCTGAAGTAATTGCATCAGAGTTACACTCGGATTTACATATATTGTGAATAAAAAGGCACAGTTTTGTATATATATATATACATAATACTTCGTATTTATTTTATTCCATTTTACAGACTTGACACCTGCACTGTGTTTGATCCCAGCAAGGATCGAATCATACTTAGTGGTGGCTTGTTCCAAATCTTCACAGCAACTCGTCCAAAGTTGTGCACCTTCTTCATGCTAACGACCTTGGCGACTGAGATCTTCAAGGCTTTCAAGGCGGTAGCGGTCCGTGACTGGGTTGGTAGATTGGGCAAATCATGCCTTCTCCTAATACCAAACACCCCCTAAACGGATCTATATGATCCCAAAATATGCCAAATATGTATAAATATGATTAAATATGTGCAACTATGTGCAACTCCCCATTGAACTGTGGCTTCTGACGGATATTTCATATGGGGAGATGGGATGATGGTCAAATCATCATTTTGCTGCCGGTGGCTTGTATCAGGCCCATGGCCGACGTTCTGTATTAGCTAGTTAGCATAAGCCCCCATCAGAGAGGCAACATGAGTTGTTAAACATGGCCAAACATGGCCAAACATGTCCAAACTATATTATTCTACCGATCTCAGGTTTACATAGGTTTACCATTTACCCAGCAACGTTGCTTCACAAATGAGTCACATCTCGTCGTTCTCTGATGAGTCGTCGCCGCGAATCATATAGAGGCAACAATGATACGCCGCCTCGGCTTTGCTTGAGGCTCACTTGACTTGTTTTCCATGATTTTCCCATGATTTTCCCGTGACAAATCATCAAGCACAGGAGCTTTTGGATCTTTCCAAGCAATTCTGAGAGAAGATTTTGAGCGGCACCTTTGAACCCTGGCACGTTCTACAGAGTTTATCCTCCAACGCCAAGCCATGATTTCTCCAAAAACATCGGCTGCGAGGGGCTGAAAACGGATCCATGCGCTCCCTCTCCACAGGACTTGGCTAAGAAATGACAGCAATCCTTGATGTCCCAGCGGATTGCTCCTCGCCTGGATGGATCGAGATGGGACACCCCTGGAGTTTGGGAAAGTCCCAAGAAGTTCCATGGGCTGATTCGTTCTGTGAAGGTGTGGCCTAAGCAGGAGCATTGTTTGAGATATGCAGACCACTGCAGTACTAAAATCTAGTAAACACCTTCCCCCAATCCGATCCACTACTGACCTTCCCCGCACATGCTGGGCCGCCCAACCTGCTAAAGTTGATTAGCAAGTGATCTACGCTGAAGTCGTCCGTGCCCGCGTTGGTGCAAAGTAGCCAAACCTTTGCGCTAGCCAAAAACGGCAAACATAAGATCAACAAAACCCACCATAATGAGGATGCATATAGTGGATGTATATATAAAATATATATATATATATGTGTGTGTGTGTGGATAATATATGGATATACATCCATAAGCCAATAACCACAAGGGATAACAGTTGGGCTGTTTGGGGATGATTCCCCGAATCCAATGCCCATCCTTCCACGGCGCAGGGAGGTCGTTGAATGGGACAAAGGCACTGGGGATTAGACTCCCCCAGAGCGTCGAGCTGATTTGGCTTGGGGTTGAGCCACGTATCTGAGAACATTGGTAGCCTCATTTATAGTTATATAGTTAATTATATTATATTATATTATATTATATTATATTATATTATATATATATATATATGTCTAGAATTTTTCTAGATATATTTCTAGATATCAAATACTTATTGGGCATCATGAGGGTTGATCAATAAGAACTGTTGAGAGCAACAAGCAGATCGCCCGCCACGGAACTCCACCGACCCTAGATTCCGAGAAGCTGCTGAAAAACTTTGCGCCCGTGGAGCCAGAAGAATCACATGAGTGGCTTCTGATTTGGTGAAACTAAATTTCTGTTGCACCTCGGTTGCGAAGAGTGAACCACCAACAATTTTCCTATCCAAAGATGTTCAACTGCAGCTTTTTAGAGGTCTCTGGATGTGACAGGACAAGTTGGAGATTTGTTAGGGCCGTTGGATAACAGACCACCTTGGATATGATCCACATTCTACATATTCTATCAGCTACTATTACGGCTTGGTGATAGTGATAGTATATAAAGATATTGACGAACCTGAGTATGATAATATGGCCATGGCTCAAACATGCCAAAAAAGCCCATGGAATGTCAACATTTTGCCATGCTGGGCCACGGGAGCAGCCATGACATCTGCCAGTAGTAGAGGAATAATCTCCTCTTCACTTCCTTCATCCTGCCAGGCGATGCCTGAGCCGCAGCGGATTATTGGAGCCGTCTGCAATTTGTAAATTGTAGCTATTTAGTACAGGAATGTACAGGATATTGTAGTAGATCCCCCTGTTTCTCCATTTGCAGCAACAAATGATTTTGAAGTCCTAAACTGGCAATCCGAAGTTTTTTCCGGTTATCCCACCTAAATGCCATCACTTAGGGACCTTTTATTATCAATAGATTCAAGATCATCCAATATATTCCACCAGGATTTCCAAACATGTGCTATTTCATATTGGGTGGAATGGGCGGTCAAGGTCTGATCATGGAGTGCAGTTAGACCCCTGCTCTTTGGGAGAGCCTACCAACCCGTGTCCTCAATTTCTTTGATCACAATTTTGTAGGTGTGTCTCTAAAGATAGGCTACCCCCAAATCTGATGATCAATCCTCATTTTCCCACTAAAATGCTTCTGTCATGGGCACACACACACATATATATATATATACACACTATTATACTATGGTATACCGAATCTTAAGAATAATCCATACATTCCTCAAGAATCCAACCAAAATGACATGGAAGCTGAACAATTCAAAAAATCGGATGAAAGATGATGAAAGAATCGTTGCAACCAGATTCTGGGCTTTTAAAGGTTTGAAGCTTCCAAGCACCTGAGCTGAAGAGAAGTCGAGGAAGCCATGGACAGCAAAGTTATCCCAAGTTCAGGTCCCCACAGATCCACTCGTTCGAGCCTGATTTGGTCAGAATGAGTTGAATGCCCTCACGGCTCTGGTGCATCTGGCCATAGCTACCATACCTGGCATGGTTCGCGTCACTGCTGACGACGGCTGGATGATCTTGGATGTGCCTGTCAGATCTGTCAGTAAGATCAGTAAGTGGTAAATGTTAACTGATGGATTAATCAGCTGATAGAAAAATTGGCCGCTACCATGGTTTGTACATAACTAAGAGAACCCATTTACAGTGCACCGAACATGATCACAGTTGATGTTGATACCATGGTCATGAGTACCTGTATGCCGGGATTCATGCCGAAGTGGAGCTCCTTCTACTGATGTATTTAACGATGCACTCATAGACTACATAACATGCACCGTATTTAGACACGGTCAGCTACATGCTGACCGTATCATACAGTACCCCAGGGTAAACTAACAATGTGGAAAGCCCACCTCTGATGATTTATGATGATTTTCCTTGGGAAGACCAGTGGTTTTCCACATTTAAACGTTTACCTTAGCACCGACCCACCATGCACTGGCGCGCCTGCTGTTGGCAGGTTCTTTGTCACTAAGGCTTTGCCCCGTCGCTGCACGGTGAAGCACATTCTCCAGTTTCACTCTGCGCTCGCTGGATTCCTACCGTGACATTTGCAGTGCATGGCGGTATTGAAACGGCATTGAAACTGCTTCAATGGATGGATTTTGTTGGGGAGATCTACCGGAAATCATGGTTTCTAGCCTCAAATATGCGGCTTTCCTGTAGATTTTTCCCTTCAACCATTTCCAATATTTCTAGGATTGGTTGTTAGTGGCGACCCCCTGAGAAAATCTTCTGTCAATGGGGGTCATCCCAGGTAGAACGGACACACATAAGGCAATTCACCAGAATTCAGATTACGTAAGTTTTATCCTAGTTTTTTATTGGGGATACATACTAGTTGATGATCGTACACCAACCATTTGTGGTGTAATGGTGGTGAGGTCGCGCTAAATCACTGCCTCATTCGCTGGGCATCTTCCTGATGAGTTCATGGGGAAAATCCCCATGGGAAATAACATCTAAATCATTAAATCAACCTAAAATCTGACTCAGGATTCTCAGATGTTCCGTTGACATGTTTCATTGGTGGTTCTGTAGCGGTTTCAAGCTGACATTGTCGAATCTTGACCACATTTGCATATACGGGAGCTGTCTTACCCAAAAAAAACATAACTTAGCGCTTAGCATCCACATCTCTGTTTTTTGCTTGTACCTCTTCCGACTTAAACAGATCAAGAATGATTAGGGCCTGTAGATTAAAAGGGACCTCCAGAAGAATTTGAGGAGTCAACCCCAGCATCTGAGCCAAGCAGCGTGGAGCACAGGATTTCCGGTGACCCCAGACCTGGTTTTAGGACGAAAGGCGACTACGGATTGGTCTGGTCATATTCCCACTAGAAACAACAAACATGGTGGCCCTTTGGAACCCTCTGGTTATGAATATCACTTTGCTACGGAACATGGCCCATTTTTATACATGACGCACATGACATGATGATTATTGATGATTTCCTTACTCTAAAAGGTGATGTTCAATGATTTTCAGAGCAAACCCTTTAAATAACATTAAGTAACCACGTCGGGCCATCTGCTGGGTTCCAACTGCTGTCAAGGGGCCATGGCACTGGTCTCTGTCGCACCCCCTGGATCGATGGGGCGAGCCGATTGACTCGGTTGAATCCATCGAATGGAAATCACCAAAAAATGCTTCAATAGTGTTATACAATGTTATACAATGTTATACAATGTTATACATTGTTATAGCCAATACAAGCATCAACACGCAAGCGTGATATGTTGTGATTCTATAGGCATCGATTCACATCCTTTTTTTCTAGACTAGTGTTGAATCACTGAATGATTGTCATTGGAAGCCTCACCTCCAGCTTTGGCTACCACCGGGCTTTATGTGTCAACCCATTGAATTATTGAAAAACAATCTGGCTTCCAGATTTTCACCTGGTCACCTATCATTTTTGGTGGTGAAACCCATGTGTAGAATATAGAGTAAATTATGCACACATATCTCTACATCTTTACTACAGTATATACAACATACAGTATATGCATATACATGTGCATATATGTGTATAAATATGACATCATGACACTGCAACTATACAGCCATGAAACCACTTCATCAGTCTTCATCTTATCTTTTTCCATCACCCGGAGCACCCAGCTTGCACCTTAGAAGACCCGAGCCAAGGCAGATGAATCTGGTGCAGCCAGCACTCGTTCCCGATCATCACCCCGGCCTCGTCAGCCATGCGAAACGCACAACATGTAACAAATAGTGTGTATGATATATATATATATATATATTTGGTATAACTTGATATAGTGAAGATCATAGATAGTGTTTAATACAATGCAAAAAATAAGGTCTACATCACATAAACGATTTAAACCTTATCATTTGTAGCATTTAACTAACAGTATGTATATATATATATATATATATATTTGATGATACATAAGCTACAACGATATTAGTCATATGAACAAATATAATATGTATATATATATATACACATACATACCAAGGCCCAACAAATTAGGTCAAACCCCAAATTACCTTGAGTTTCTGCTCGTTTAAGGCACAAATTTGAATCCTCTAGACTCTTGGCTGTGCAGCCATGAGTTTGATGTTGGGGTAGGTACTCAATCTTGGACCTTGGACCAAGCAAGACTAGGTTATAGAAATCAGTGTTGTGAAATTGTTCCAAGAATTGAGAATTGGCAAATATGGGGAACATCACCACATTATGGGTTGCATATTTGCATGGTTTCCCGTTATTTTTGGGTGTCGTTTTCTGGAGTTTCTTCAAGCTACGCATTAGCTTCCGCAGCGACTTCTGCATCAAGCCATCACCATCTATCACCTTTCATGGACGTTTTGTTCGAATTACACGTAGCAATCCCCAAAAAGATGCAGGTTACAGTATCAATGGATTACTGTAGTGTAAGGGAAAAGTTAAACCGGAACCCCCGATATGTCATCATATTTCATCCGAAAATCCACGGCTTCTGGTTAAGATTTCCCTTCAACCAATCCAGTGACAGTAGATTTTCCAACGAACATCACATGTTTGATTGCACAATAATCATTAATATCCCACTATTGTTTGGTATATCCCCATTACATTCCCCAAGAATCACCATAAAAATCACAACAGCGTCATCATAGAATCATGATTTCAAACAAAAAACATAAAGTCATCATAAACACCCCATTAAACACATGGGTAAACACATGGAAATCCCCATGAAATCCCCATGTGTTTGCGCCTTCGTGGCAGAGTCCCGCTGGTCCCCATGACTGTGAGCCATGGGCTGCGGAAGGTGGGCGCCGTTGTTGCAACAACGCCGATGGATACGGAGCGGCATCGAACACACGGAATAATGTGGGTAAAACAATGTCATAAAGCATCCCCCAGTCATCACCATGTTTATAGGTGATATATTATAAACATGTATACACCATTCCCACATGGGTGGTTTGTTATTGTTTTACCCACATTGTTATATGTATATATATATATATATATATGTACTATACTGTGGGTGGATGAAATCCAAATCACCAGTAGGTAGATGGTAAGAGTTGCCAACTGG
This sequence comes from Cladocopium goreaui, assembly GCA_947184155.2. Classification (NCBI taxonomy): domain Eukaryota; class Dinophyceae; order Suessiales; family Symbiodiniaceae; genus Cladocopium; species Cladocopium goreaui. The sequence goes on from CAMXCT020006457.1 coordinate 167,344, forward strand.
TGCAGGATGAAGTCCATCCACAGTATAGATGGATGGATGGGATGGGATGAAATGGGATGAACAAAAGCACAGAGTAAATGCACTACATATCGAACGTATCTTGGTTAAATGGAATGGAACCAACAAGAATTGCAACTTGGATCTGGCATGCACATAATAACCAGCAAGACAAAGGAATGTGAATGCCGCATAGTGGATCGTCATATCCTAGAGCCAACATGGTGATATCAAACAATAAATTATATTAATTTATAACATTATGATTATTGTAGTGGAATCTTGTTCAAAGTAATATGGGTTACTGCTAGCCCAGCAGGTAATTGTCACACACACACATAGACATATACATACGTATTATATATATATAATAACAAAATAATTAATACTTAATAATTTAATATATACAAAACATACTGACTGGTGATTGAAACCAGTCAACAGGGCAATGTCCGTGTGAACCAAGGGGCCCCGGCTGTGGGAGCCCGAACGTCTTTGAACTTAGGGACAATCCTCAACTAGTTTTATAGAAATAACATGAAATAACCAGAAAACAGCTGATAATTGATAGATATTGATAACACTTGGCATTACCCTTGGGTTGCATCTTTCCAATATTTTGATATATTTTGCATATCTGAACGTGAGAAGTGGCATGTGAATGTTGTTGGCAGGGACAAGGAGACCGGGGAGAGGTTGGGGTCACCCCGCGACCACTGGCTCTGCTATGGCATCATGGCGAATATGGCAACCGATTTGTGGGATGTCACGGCTTGTCTGACACTGGGGCATACCATATAGTACCATCAAAATGGTGTTGTAATAGGGGAAGATATGATCAAGCCTCAAATTTAGGATGATTAGGATGGACTATTTTTAGACAAACCTATGACTATGTAGAAAACCCATGGTTGAACCCTTCAGGGGGTGATCAACATCCAGGACACACCTCGAGGTGCCCGTTACAAGCAGCAAAGTGTAGAGGTGTCAAGCCATCCTCCGAAGCAACGAATAACATGTACGAATTTCTACATCAGTAGTGTGGTAAACCAGGTGAAACCAATCATATTGGCTATGCTATTAAGGTTAAATTTCTTGGGTATGTCATAAGGTATATGGGTCATGGTCTATTCCTTGGGTTTATTCTTGAATGAAGCCATCCCCAAGAGGTTTCTTAAGGTGGCATTGGCCGTGTGGAGTTCCCTGCGCTATGGAATGCGAGAATTTGCTCTCGCTGCTATTTAAGGATGTTGTCTAGGGTATCCTATCCACAACTTGAAATATCAAATCGTACAGGCAAAATTCAGTATAAAACACAACGCAAATTCATGGAAGTATATCCAAAAGCGGCTTTCAAAAGCGTAGTATATATATATATATACATATATATATATATGCAGCGGACTTTTGGGCTCTGTCAGCTAGCTACCTCCTTGAAAAAGGGCTGCGGTAGTGAAACAAACAACATCCTAACCATGTTAATTAGTGAAACATACTACATAGGAACCCTTACAAGTCAACACGCCTCCCGAGGGCTGCTGAACTATCTCAGGTCTGGTGCCCGAGTTACGAGGGTTCTATGTTCAGTCCTAGCCCGGCTCAAGCCCTTCAGACGTCGAGTGCGAGGTGATGCCTTCCTTCGGCATAGTAGTAGTTCATGCACTCAAGCAGGTAACGGACTCTAGCTTGTTCCAGTGGTTTCGTCAGCAAGTCTGCCAGCATTTCAGCCGTAGGTTTCTTTCCCAAGGAAATACGACCTTTGGCTACAGCATCTTGCGTCCAAAGGAACACAGTGTCGATATGCTTCACACGACCAAGGCCATGTCTTGAAGCAATGGACAAACCTGTGTTGGCATCCATCCAGCCATGGATTGGCAGCCAAATGCCCCAATCCTTCAGGACTGATTGCTCTCCAAGAGCATTGCAAGCAGCGGAAACTAAGCCATAGTATTCAGCCTCACCACTGCTAAGTGCAATTACTGCCTGGCTCTTGCAACTGGTTTTCGTAGTGGAATTTCCAAGTCGAATGCAATAGCCAGTGGTGCTTTTCCGTGTTCTCAAACATCCAGCATGGTCCGCATCGGTCCAGACCACCAATTGAGATATCGAATGCTGATACGGGAAGAGATGAATCAGACGAGGTCTGCTTCTCAGGTACCGTGCTCCTCTCTTGAGCATTGTCCAATGTGCAGTAGTGGGATTCTTCAGTCCCTTTGCCAACTCCTTGGCAAGTACCTGCAAGTCTGGCCTGTCCTGTGCTAGGTAGGCTAAGCGCATGCTGACCGATCGATACCTTGGAATTTCCTCAGGATCGAGTGGCTCAGCGCTATCCACCTCTTCTACCCTTTCTTTGACAAGAGCCGAAGAAACTTTGGCCCCTGCGCATCCCATCTCATTCATGATGATCTCGGCATGACGTGGGTCGGCTTCCAGCTCAATGCCTTTTGCACTCCACGTTACCAACCGATTCAGAATGTCTATCGTCTGTTGCGTTCCAGCCATTCCAGGTGGACCCAGGTATCCACGGACTTCAATCGTCCAGTGTTTTCCCAGCTCAGTAGCGAACCATTCGAGATGATCCTTTGAGCCCAGACCGGTGAAATCGTCACCGTGGACTTCCACTTGGATCTGTCTTCCAGGATGAAAGTACAGACAGCTGTTTGAACGACCCTGAACGAATCCTAGGAGCGTCATGACTCGAAGGATGGTCGCCTCCCAATTCGCGGGAGCATCTCGTGTTCCGTAGAGAGACTTCTTTAGAAGACCGACATACTTTTCGGTATCTACGCCAGTCTCCATAGGCAGCTCCACCAAGATACGCCTTCGTGCATCAGCCCAGAAATGAGCTTTCTTGATATCTAAGAAGACCAGGCATCGGTTGCGGGGCAGTTCCCGCATTCTACTGTCCAATCCAGGCGCACGATTGGTGGTTGCAAGTGCGAATAAAGTTCGCAGTGCGCTGATCGGCGGCATCGATGCATAGAAATCTTCCCAACTGGGAGTGTGGGCTTCGTCAGAGACCTTTCCCGCATACTTCTTCTTGAGCTCGCGGGCCACCAGGCGACTCCTGTACTTCGGGTTGCGATCGTCCTTCTTGTTGACATCTACCCACCGAGTTGATATCACCTTCTCTCCTTTGGGTCTCCGGATAATTTCCCAGACTCCCATCGAAGTCACGACATCGATCTCCTCTCTGCGTGATGCTTCGACCAAGTCTGATCGAAGTGGCTTCCCTGTGATGTCGTCCCAATAAGAGGTTTCATATTCTTCATACACCTCAGTCTCGAGCTTCTCGTGGCACACAGGGTGTGTTTCTCCAGCAACAGATGCTAGAAATCCTGTTCTCAAGGATAACAGGAAATTTGTCACCATTTCTTCGTCCCCTGTTTCTCGGGACCTTTTCCGTGATTCGCCCATGTCAGTGTCACCAGAGTCTGCACCGACGTTGGGACTTGGGCCAGGCGCTGAAGCAGCGCTCTGACCTCCGGCAAGACCCGGGACAGGTGTTGAAGCAACACTCTGACCTCCAGTCTCTAACCGTGGCTTCTTCAAGCTTTCTCCTCGTACCTTCTTTTCAGGACGCGCCTCCTGCGTCGTAGCCTCAGCTGTCTCACGCTTTGGTGCAGCAGACGCCGATGAAGACGACGACGGTGCGCCCGAGGGAGGGTCCGGTATCGAAACGACACTCGTACCCTTCAGTTCTCACCTTCAATTCTTCGGCCTTCCGAAACCTTTTCGGAAGTTCACTGCGCTTGGCGGCTTCCAAACGCTTTCGTCCTTCCTCTGACTCTCCAAGTTTACCAACCACTCGTGATCGGCAAGATTCTGAGTGGAGGATCCCTTCTCGGGAATAACCCGTGCGAATGGCGTCGCACGCAGGACATCCAGCTGTGTACCCGTGGCTATCAAGGTCCGTTTGACGGATATAGACCCGCCTCAGGACTTCTTTCTTGTCTGCTGCGATGGCATCGGCAGCAGGTTCTTCCGGAACTTCGGGCAAGACTTCGATTGCCTCAGTAAGCTCCTCTGCTTCCTCAGGCCGAACGGCTCGCTCGGCCAGGGATTGGCGCCCATGGCGTCCCTTTGACCTTTGCAACAAGATCTGCGTCCCATCGAAGCTCCTTCGGCTTCCTCCGGACGGACTGAGCAACCACAATGCCATTCTCTGTGGCAATGATCTTTTCCGTAGTGTTGAGTCTTACACCACAAAAGATTCCCGTTGCCCATCTTGGTTCTAACTTGTGTTTGGTGCGCACTCTGTAATCCACCGCTTCTCCCCACGGCGGCAACGACACCTGCCAATCTCGGCCCTTCAACCTCCGGAAGGGGGTGAGACCATCTTTCAATGTGTCGTCATGGGCATACAGGTTGTACATGTTGCCCGCATGCTCGATCATCCAAGCCAGCAATGGCGACTTGGGGTCGATTGCTTTGCCCATGCCCGTCTCACAGGCATCCTTGTACGTCCGGCACAACCCTTGGGTAATTTCAACAGCGGCCTCGGCCTCGCCATTGGATTTCCCATGGTGATCTCCCTTGGGAGAATGCTCGAGTTGCACCCGTATATTTGAAGCAGCGAACGCGTTCTTCACCGCTTCAGCCACAGCCTTGATGGCTGGCTCTTGGTCGCTCTTCACAACCACCTCTGGGTATGCCAAGAATCGTATGTCTCGACATAGTGCTTGCTCGGTGTACAAATGTTCCACACCTTTGGATGGAACCAAGTGTGTGAACAATGCTTTGCTTCGTCGATCTCTTGCCACCAGTACCGGCATCTTATGGCCTCCGACTGCGTCAGCAGGGAGCTCTCCTGGGGCTCCAAAGAAGCCATAGTCGATGCTAATGACAGGGATCTCTTCAGTGTCATCGGACCGAACCACCCGACGATGCGCATAGCTTTTGCCTCTGCCTCGCACACAGTGCGAACACCAGGCTCGGAAGGGGATGTGACTCACCGAATGAGCCTCCACCTCTTCAAGGCTGGGCAGACTGGGAGATCTGATCGGTTTCGCTGCCCTCCCTTCTTCTGCCTCAACCAGCTGCGGTGCCTCCAGCACGCCCTCAGCGATCTGTTCGGCATCCAACTCCTCTTGTTGGCCTTCAGCGGGGGCCATTTGTCCAGTGGGTTGCTGGGGGCACGAACCGAAACGGCTCTGTACCCCAGCTACAGCGGGGCCGGAGCTGAAACAGCTCTCCGCCCTCTCTGCTTTAGGTCTTACAGGCTGCCGTGGCCCTGCCCTACAAAAGGGTCAGTTGGGGCCATCTTCGCGCTATCCAGCCACAGCGGCAGAACATACGCACCATTCCTCTGGAAGATGCGGTGAATTCCGCCACCCTTGGTTTCCAAGTAGCTTACCTTGGGGGAGAGGACTACTTTGTTGCCCTGGTTGACCATCTGGCCAACGGATAGAAGCGGCTGCGAGATGTCTGCCACTGACATCCGCGCAACCACCACCTCATTGCCCATCAGCCACGCCTTGGCTGTCAAGGTTCCGTCATTGGTGACCACGTTCCCATCTGCAAGTTTGAAACTGTGGTAACCAATGGGCTCGTCCAGCTTCACCTTTCCCACCAATCCTTTGGGAATGGTAGTTGCGCTTGCGCCCGAGTCAATGACGAAATCGACTCTTGTCCAGCCAGGGTAAGCACCCGTAGCGGTACCCATGCCGCTTGAACCAGAGAACGAAGCCAAATGCCCCGTACCCTTGGCTCTACTCTCACCCTTGGCTGATCCTTTGCCTTTTCCTTGCTCCTTGTCTGCCTTCTGGCGTTGCTCTCGCCTTCGTTCTCTTTTGTGCTTGGCTGCTCTTTTCTTTGGCGTCAACTTCCTTGCTGACGGCGGCAGCTCCTTAGTCCGCGGCCTATGCTGCGGCAACTCAAGGAACGCTTGCTCTTCTTCCTCCAGAAGCGCCGTCTTGGCCTTCTTCGACAAAGGTGCTGCTTGTACTTCGCCTGCCAACTCTCCTTCCGCCAAAGGGAAGACTCGCACCTTTCGCCCTTTACCAGGTTGGTTGAGGCGTTTCCACCATTCGTCTTCCTTCTGCAACTTCTCCTTTACGCGATCCACGTGACCTTCCCTTCTTTTACTTGCAGCGCGTTTCCTTGACCTCTCCTTCAGGTAGGCCAAGCGTCCTCCAAGAACTTCTTTGTCTCTTTCTTGCCGTGAAGAAAACCCTTCTCGTTGCTTTCGTCGGACAGTTCGCTGTTCACCCTTCAGATCCTCAAGCTCAAGTTCCAACTTGGCGATCATGTCCAAGGTTTCAGTTCGAGTAGCCCCTTGACACTTGGGATCATCCAAGAATGCACGTCGTTCCTCCAGCTCATCATTCCGTTTGCCTAGGAGTTCTCCAAGCATGATGGCTCTTGAAGCAGCAGTCAGCTCATATGGGGCGGGCTTCGAAGACGAAGCTCCACCCACAGAGCACTTGCCCTTTGATGACTCAGCTTGTCGCTTGTGAGGGGGAACATACTTCTGCACAGAGGATCCCGCAGTCGATCCAGACACAGCGCCGGATCCTGGCTTCTCTTCTTCAGCTTCCACAGGACATCTTCTCCTTGGAAGTGGAGTCCTGGACCTATTGGACCTAGAAGACGGTACTGAAGCAGTACTCGACTTCCGTGTCCGGTTGTCATCTTCTCCAACTAGTAACTCCTCGACGATGTAATCGCTCACCGGGGACTCTTCCTCAGTAGTTTCTTCTTGAGCTTCTTCTTTCTCGGCGCTTTGCATTCCTTCCTCTTCGTCTCCCGGTTCGGATTCGTAATTGTCCTTGTGCTTGGAGTAGTCCGGCTCTCTTGGAAAATGTACCCAAATGGGATCCTTCCCACAGTGCACGGGGTTCCTGAGGAACTCCTCCTCACCAGGCAGCTCTGGCCTGATGTAGTGACCTCGTTTGGCCGCGACCTTCCAGGCATCCCACTGCTCTTGCACAGGGTGACCCATTGTCTGTAACTTGGACCACAGGTGTGCTTCCAAGCCGTGTGCCGTAAAGCTCTTGTAGTACCCCTTGCAGTTAGGCACCGTGCACCGGTAGATCGGGTCCGCTCTACTTCGATCTCTCTTGCACTCCGAGACCACATCGTCCCAACGCCTCGACCAGAACCAGGAGAGATTGCCGCGCTCCGGACGCACGATCTTGGTGGCTCTCTCCCCATCCATTGGCGACCCTGTGCGACCCGGGAACGGTACTGAGCCAGTACTCGACCCTCGGGCCACGCACAAGAGTCCCAAGTTGCCTTCTCGCTCAGGTTCATCACCATCCGGCCACTCCTGCTCAGCGGCTTGATCTCCTTCAGCTTCGCCTTCCAAGGCGTGAGCCTTGCCTTTGGAGCCTTTCCCTTGGCCTTTACCTTTCTGTTGTCCCTTTCCTTTGCCATTCTTGGTGTTGGGCTGGGAGTTGCCCTTCTGACTTGGCGGTTGACCAGAGCCCCCATTGGCCTTTGCGTGCCAGCAATTGGCCTTTCGGTGTCCTTTCTTTCCACATAGGTGACATACCACATCCTTGTCGGGATTGTTCTTGTTGCCATCCTTTCCTTTGCCCTTGCCACCTTTGTTACCTTTGCTGCTACCCTTGGAGTTCCCCTTGCAGGCATCCAGCTCCATAGGGGCAGCGCCACCGCTATCGGCATCGGCCTTGAAGGCCTTCTGTTCTGTGTAGGAGATGACTTCCGACCGTGCTTTAACATAGGTGTCCAGCCGGCTCATATTCATCTCCAGGTGATCTTCCAGGGACTCAGGTACCATACTCAGCAAGATGGTCACCTTCTGTGGGTCATCCAGGTCACGGTTTCCTCTCTGCACATACTCCACCAGGTCGGCCTCCCAACGGTCGATGGCGGCTCTCAAGCCATCCAAGGTTGCCCTAGGTTGCACCAGTATCCTTCGTAGAAGCCTCATGTTTGACCGTGGGTTCCAAGGCTCATACACATGGTTCAGTCTCCTCCAGGCGTCCAGTCCACACTTCTTCCTGGCATTGAACACCACATCGTATGGCATTCCTGATGTCAGTGACACCAGGGCGACGTGCAAGTGCCCATCCATTTTGCGTAGATCGGTTAAGGTGTTGGCCTTCTGCTGGACATCTGAGTCAAAGATGGTTGTGTCACCCTTCTCCTTTGCCCAGTCTAAAGCTTGTTGTCCAGCATCTGGGTACTGCGACACAAACCATGACTCAAACTTATACGCCCAACTTTTCCATGCACGCTTTGCCTCTTCATGGCTCCCTTTCAGTACGTCAGGTTTGCCCACTCCCTTCACGTCCACCACGTTGGACTTCTTTGAGAGAGTTTCCAGTGCAGTCATTTGCGCTGTTGCACTGGCCTGTAGAAACTGGGACTGCTCACGTAGGCCTCTTTCCAGCAATTCGAACCTCTGCTGTGAGTCTTGGGCCATCTGTTGCATACCAGCTTGCATGGTTTGTACTATCTGTCCAAAGACAACTTCAGCGCCACCACCTTGTGCTGTAGGGCTCGTTGGGGCTGACATTACTGCAACCTCCTAACTTGGTCCAACAGCCTCCTGGGAAATCCTTGTAGGAAGACCCCAACGTTGTGGAAGATGCGTTGCAACTTCCTCACCCGGTACAGCTTGCGTACCAGACGGACCCAGTTGGTCCGGGCGCGAGCTGAAGCAGCTCTGCGCCTCAGGCGCTCCAAGCACCAGCCTCCACACCAGTGCCTTAGGCTCCTCACCAGGAGCTCCGCTACCATGCAGCGGACTTTTGGGCTCTGTCAGCTAGCTACCTCCTTGAAAAAGGGCTGCGGTAGTGAAACAAACAACATCCTAACCATGTTAATTAGTGAAACATACTACATAGGAACCCTTACAAGTCAACAATATAATATGATTATATATAATTACATATATATATATATACATATGTATATGTGTATATGTAATGTACATCATATGTGATATTATATAATGATATTCAACATGCAAAAATCACAAGTTGTACATGGTCAAATTGCCAACATTGTGCCACCATTGTGAGCCACTGGAGCTCCAGACCGAACATATTTCAAAACGTCCGCATCGTGGGTAAAAATTTGCTCAACACTAATGTTGGATGCTGATTAGTGACTTTCCACTTTAAAGAGAGTACAGCTATTGTTTAGGGGGGGGCCTCACACTAATCAGGAACCAACATTATCTCAAAATGATCAACACATATCAACATGCTATGAAAATGACCGACCATCCCGCTGTCCATGGTGGTGGCATTGATCGGCGCGTTCATCTCGCAAAGTCTGCTTGCCACATTCTTATGACCACCTCGGCAATGGGGCTTTGATCGCACCAGTTATGACCAGCACAATGTCAGGCTGCTAAGGGTCTGATCCATGAGACAATCTACAGGAAAACCTCATGTTTTCACCCAGGTAGGTCAGGTGGCTGCCATTTGGGCAGCTTTAAAGCACATGATCCACATTAATTAGTAGGAAAGTGGGAAATCTTAATGGTTGGAATAAACATCAACCAAAAAAACAGCCACACCTTCACACTGTTCTGGTTCTTATTAGATCCTCATAGAGTTTTACCCCAGATTTTGGTTGGATATTTGAATTGCCAACCGCGTACAAATCCCAATTCACCGGTAAAAATTTCACTACCCGACATGGGATCCCAAAGTGATCAGATTAAAATCACTGAATACTCTTTTCGAATCTAAATTTCATCAAACTGATTTTGGTCGTGGCTTTCCATGTGTCAATCCCAGAAAACACATCCAAACAACTGGCTATGGGTCACAACCCGGGCACCCTTCTGTTCACATCAAAATAGCTGGGAGCCAAGTATGGATAATCAATTTCAAAATAGGCTTTGGCTTTAACCAATCCCCATATCACCACAATATCCCCTTCAACCACTACTTAGTGAATAATGTGGAATTCACCCAATGCCATGAACCGTCTCCACTGTCACTATCACCATTTTTAAGGGAGGTAAGCATAAACCCTCCCCAAATGGTAGTTGTTTGTGACAGCCAGGGTTCCCCACATTATCAACAGTATACCCATCCCCCAACAAGGCCCAAGGCCCCCTTGGGTCCACAAGGGTCCCCAGGCTACGCGCTGCCAGGTGTAAGGGCATCAGCGTGTCATCCGTCTTACAGCTGATCTCAGCCCGAGCCTGGCTGACACTTGGGCTGATCCTTTTCTTTGGCACCATAATTTACTATCATGTTGTTAAAAAATGTTATCAACTTTTATTTTTTTCCAAGTGCAGGCTCACAAAAAGTCTGTGCACCGAACCTAAGCCTGTAGCAGTGTTCAAAAGCAACCAGTTCAAAGAGAAGGCTCAGGAGAACGAATTGGACGAACAGCAGAGCTAACTACGGGCTAGCCTTCCTCGTGACAATGAGCCGCAGGTAGTATAGAAGACGGGTGTGGATAAAAATAGTGGGTAATTTACAGTGCAAATAAAGAATCAGTCAAAGGACAAGAACTGTATATTCGATGGTTGAAACGAGTCACCATCAGAGTTTTGGACCTATCTTTCATGGTATGTGAGTGCAATTGGTGACGACATTCGGTGACGACATTCGGTGAAGACATTCGTTGACGGCATTCGGTGATCGAACCGGAACCTGCAAGGAAGCAAGCATTTATGCAAATACGCCTTGTCTGGTATTAGCACTATGTACTATGAATTGGATATGCTCCACGACGTTAGAGTCAAACTCATCCGCTCGACCTAACAAAGCGAACGCATCTTTGAATGACTGCAACAGCCAATCAGTACGGGGCCTGCCTGGCCTTCGATACTCTATACATGGTGTGAAAGAGTTATATTCAAAGAGGACTTTTCGCAGCGGGTCATCTGGGTTAGATCGAAGAATATGACCAAATAATTTCAGTTTGCGTTTTAACCAAATCTGAGAAAATAGATGGATAGACAAGTGATGTGTGTCTCGTAAGACATCCAGCACTCTTTGATTCGGATAAGAACGGTCAATGAAAGTAGGAGGAATTTTCAATATGCGACGTAGACTTTTCATTTGAAAAGAATTGATTTTATCAAGGTCTGGTTGTGTGAGCTGAATGCATTCTAGTCCATATAAAACTTTACTTCGGAGGATAGAATCAAAAACTCGCAACTTCCAGCGGATGGTGGTATTAGCCTTGTCCCAAAACAGTTTCATCCTGTTGCAAGTAGTAAGTGCAGCTGCCAATCTGTTGTTGACTTCACGATGATTATTTACACTATCAGAAAGTAAAGTACCCAAATATGTTGCTTCTCTTTTGCGTGGGACAGGTGTGCCATCCAAATATTTTATACTGGACTGTCGTTGGTGGAGAGTCAGATTAATACATTTGTCGTAATTCAATTTCAAATTGTAGTAGTCTGATTCCCTTTGTATTTCGTGCAAAAGTTTGTTAATCGTATGAGTGTGGGTCCCAAAAAGTAAAGTATCATCAGCGTACAGAACTTCAGCGAATCGAATGCCTCTAATAGGTTCCTTTTGCTTTGGTGTGTTAAGTTTAGTTTTGATGTCTGAGAAAAGCGCGGACATTAAGAGCACAAATAAATACGGTGAGAGAGGGCATCCTTGTCGAATACCAGAATTTTGCGTTTTATAATTCGAAGAAGTCCCAGAAGCGGTGATTCTGAACTTAGGATTTCGATACATCATTGAAACCAAACGCAACATGTTTGGTGGTGTCTTCAATCGTCTGAGCACTTGAAGAAGCTTGCATTGGCAGATTTTATCGAACGCTTTCTCCCAATCAAGTAGAACTAAGGAAAGGTTTGTGTGTTGGCGTTCAGAGATATCTAATAGACGCCGAGCAATGAATATAGCTTGGGAAGTGGATTTTTTGGGCCTAAAACCAAATTGAGTCCGCTGAATCCATGGTTCAAAAGCTGGTTGAAATCGATTACGGACTAGACTGGCTAGGATCTTGTAGTAAAACACCTGAAGCAATGCTATACGTCTGTAATTTTTCATTTGGCTGGCATCTCCTTTCTTGTAGCACGCAGCAATATTTGCCAAACAGAAACATTCAGGGAAGATGCCCACAGTCAAAATGTCATTGAAAAGTTCTAACAGGTAGGTTCGGTTTGTTTCGCACAGCCACTTAACTAATTCGGACCTGCACCCATCCGGCCCAGGTGTTTTGTTGTTCTTCAGAGCAGCAAGGACTGCGTCAAGTTCATTAAGAGTGAATGGGGTATCAGGCATGTCGTTTGATTCCTCCAGAAGTGGGGATTGTTCTCTTTGGGGGTCAACTTGGTTATCTTCAGGAAGTGCCCATTGAACATCAGCAAAATACTCAGCCGCTGTTTCTGCAAAATCTTGTTCACTGATCAATTCCCCGTGCTTATTCTTAAATTTGAACCTATTACGCTGGAAAGGTTTTCTACTTCTTTTCAAACCGTCCCATTGGTAGCCATCGCTATCAATGCGTTCCAATTCCTCAATCAAGGCTCGTTCTTTGTCTTTCGAGCCAGCTTCCGTATGTCCACAGTAGGTTGCTTGGCCGTGTTCCAATGACCAGCACTAATATCAACTTTTATATGTGGTTATAAACTATTCATGGCACCTATAACATAATTCATTGTCATGTGGTTGGGAAACTCTTAGTAGCTCCTTGGCTCCCCACGTAGCAATATTGATATCAATTCTCCCTCCTAATCATTCCTAACCACTGGATAGATGATAGCAAACGACAATAGATGACATCACTATTTTTGGGGGGGTACCCGGGTACCCCCCCATAGTCAACCAGGGTTTATTACTTTGGGGTTGACAATGAGCTACAAAGCAGGGGATTGAAACTAGTAATCCAGGAGGATTTTACGGCCAAAATGGACACCACGGTTTAATACTGTAAGCCAAATCGCAATGTCGTTTATTTCCAACCCAACATTCCTGAACATGAATGTCGAAGCACGTAATTCTGTTTGTACCCCTTCCCCAAACAAACCATGGTGAAACCCATGAAAACCGGACCATTTTGGTACTGAATCTTGGAAAATACACTATGAAAACGACCCATGACTCCCATGTCAGGACTAGTGGATGAACCCAACAAAAGTTGGGATTTCACAGCTGCTTACCTACATGGATGGCCTGAGTTGGGTTGATCAAGAACCTTCGGGCCATGTGTTGTTGTGATCAACGAATCTATGGGAAAAGTGGTTGTCCCATTGTTATTGTATGTTATTGTTACATATTGTTACTATTGGATACATACATCTCGAAACGATCCAAATGTCTCGCGGGAACCTGCCACAATACATGGTGCGTCACAGTACTGAAGAACCCAGATAGGTAGTTTTCAGAATAGCTAAGATATTTTTTTTCCATATTATATAGTTTTATTGCCATATCATTGCTATGTATGCACTTTCAAATGTACCAAAAAGGATTGGCCCTGCCGATGCCATTGGCATCTAGGAATCTAGGCTTTGGAAGTCCAAAAACGTTCTAAAGGGTTACTTGTGAGGCTTCGGTGTCCAATGATTTTCTGGAAGATGACGTTCCAGTGTCTTCAACCATGGCGTGCCGGAAAATCACGCCCAGTTGCAGATGATTTTCCCAACAAAAACCTTCATGCAGAGTGGATTTCCCTATGATTTTCCCCACCTCGCAGAGCAAGGTCACCAAGGACACCTTTGGCCACAGATCACTGGATTTGCTGGGAAAATTGGAGGAAATGACACGGAAATGACATGGAAATGACACGGAAATGACCCAGATTTTACATGATTTTACCATCCAAATTTCCTGGATCTTCCTGGTTCCTTTTTGATTCCCACTGCAACCTCTGGGAAAATTTTGTTGGGTATGATTTTGATGTCTGAACCATTGAACAACGAATCAAAACCAAGATGTTGGATTATACTTTGCAATGTAGGGATTGATATCTATTTTCTCCTCCAATTCATGAACAACTGTCGATTTAATGGTTTGATACCAAAATTGATTGTCAAGTTGGAAGTTCAGTCTGGGTTTAAAGTCAGTTCCCCTCCCTAAACATGAGCAAGTGCCATTGAAACAGAACTGGCAACTCCCATGTGTTTCTCAGGTCTTCCATTTTTGTGTTTGGTTCCCCAAAAACACATCAGTATCAGGCAACTATCATCATCAGTATCAGGCAGCTAAACTCCATGTTTTTCTTGGAAACATCACCGTTTCCAGTTAGTATGTGGTCAACAACGCTCGTCAAGAAATCCCCTGAATGTGCTTATAGGTTATTCCGCTTAGAAATTGTATTTATGCATGCACACGCACACAAACACACACACATATATATATATATGTGTGCCCGCAAACCCAGTGTCTCGCCATCGCTAAAATTGTCATACGTCACTTTCAAAATTTGCATTTCGTGCAGGCGAACCGCGTTACCTGCGGCCACCAATGGTTTTTGAGCGCGTGCATTTTGCGTGGCAGGTGCGGTGTTTTGCGATGGTTGTAATAAAAGGACCGGATAACCCCACAAGTCAACTTCTTCCAATATTGAGCAAGAAATCTTGTTGCGGGGACGGGGAAGGAAGGAAAGACAAAGGAAGAGGTGGAGGAAAGATGGTGTGTGACAAAGTTGTCTGCGTGAAAGATGGTGTGTGACAAAGATGGTGTGGTGAAAGATGGTGTGTGACAAAGTTGTGTGTGAAAGAAGGTGTGTCAAAGATGGTGTGTGACAAAGTTGTGTGTGAAAGATGGTGTGCAAAAAATTGTCTGTGACGGTGTGTGAAAGATGTGTGTGTATGTGTGTGTGTGTCAAAGATGTGGTGTCAAAGATGGTGTGTGACAAAGGTGTGTGTGAAAGATGGTGTGTGAAAAATAGTGTGTGACAAAGTTGTGTGTGAAAGATGGTGTGTCAAAGATGGTGTGTGAAAGATGGTGTTGATGGTGTGTGACAAAGTGCTGACAAAGATGGTGTGTCACAGATGGGGTGTGAAAGATGGTGTGTGACAAAGTGGTGTGTGAAAGATAGTGTGACAAAGTGGTGTGTGAAAGATGGTGTGTGGCAAAGTTGTGTGTGAAAGATGGTGTTGATGGTGTGTGAAAGATAGTGTGTGACAAAGTGGTTTGTGCAAGATGGTGTGTGACAAAGCTGTGTGTGAAAGATGGTGTGGGACAAAGTGGTGTGAAAGATGGTGTGTCAAAGTTGGTGTGTCAAGGATAGTGTCTGAAAGATGGTGTGAGACAAATTTGTGTGAGAAAGATAGTGTGTCAAAGATGATGTGGAGGCTCTGTGTACTGCGCCTGCCACGCGAAAGGCAGCCGCGGCCCCAGCGGCGGCCACGCGCGCCGCAGCTCGTCCAGGAGCCTCTGTGTACTGCGCCTGCCACGCCAAAGGCAGCTGCGGCCCCAGCGGCGGCCACGCGCGCCGCAGCTCGTCCAGGAGGCTCTGTGTACTGCGCCTGCCACGCCAAAGGCAGCCGCGGCCCCAGCGGCGGCCACGCGCGCCGCAGCTCCTCCAGGAGGCCCTGTGTACTGAAGCGCGCCGCAGCTCGTCCAGGAGGCTCTGTGTATTGCGCCTGCCACGCCAAAGGCAGCCGCGGCCCTAGCGGCGGCCACGCGCGCCGCAGCTCGTCCAGGAGGCTCTGTGTACTGCGCCTGCCACGCCAAAGGCAGCCGCGGCCCCAGCGGCCAATGGCGGCCACGCGCGCCGCAGCTCGTCCAGGAGGCTCTGTGTACTGCGCCTGCCACGCCAAAGGCAGCCGCGGCCCCAGCGGCGGCCACGCGCGCCGCAGCTCGTCCAGGAGGCTCTGTGTTCTGCGCCTGCCACGCCAAAGGCAGCCGCGGCCCCAGCAGCGGCCACGCGCGCCGCAGCTCGTCCAGGAGGCTCTGTGTACTGCGCCTGCCAGAAAGGCAGCCGCGGCCCCAGCGGCGGCCACGCGCGCCGCAGCTCCGCCAGGAGGCTCTGTGTAGTGCGCCTGCCACGCAAAAGGCAAGCTCTCTGTACTGCGCCTGCCTGATCGAGTGAGTGGGTGAGTGAGTGGATGGAGTGAGTGAGGGAGGGAGTGAGTGAGTGAGGGAGGGAGTGAGTGAGTGAGTGATGAATGAGTGAGTGATGAGTAGTGATGAGTGCGGCGCGGCGGCGGCGGCGGACGGAGGAGAGCGGCGGGATCCAAGCGAAAAACAAGAACCCCACACAGTGATGTGGGGAAAAATCTCCATTTCATTTTCGCTGGCAGGCGCGCGGGATTCTCGCGTTTTTTGATGTAAGTGTGATTGTTTATGTTTTTTTCGTGGTTCATGGTTGTGCGTTGTGCGTATTTTTCTTCATTGGACGGCATGTTCAATTTGCGTGCCACGCGCAGTCGCGCAGTGCTTTGCGATGGTTGAAAAAACATCAGTTTTATTTTCGCTGGCACGCGCGTGCGCGCGATTTTCGCTTTTATTGATGTCTCGAAAGTGTGTTTTTTTTTCATGTTGTTTTTTGTGCTTCATGTTTTTCCTTGTTTTTCTTTCAATGCAAGGTTTTTTTCTTTTCAACTGTTTCAACGTGACGCATTTTTTTTTGTATCTGTTATGTTCTCTTTTTTGGGGGGGTTCGTGGGTGGGGGGCGGGGTGGGGCGATAATAACGTTCTCACCGCGCCTATCATGTTGCGCTTTTAAACTGCCTGTGATCATTTTCACTGCTCGTGCCTCTTGTTAGCCGCTTCTCATGTTACCCCCTTAACATTGTTGGTGGTACGCTGTTGGCTTTCTTATGTTTATGTAAACATGCTGCTAATGGTACGCCGTTGGCTTTCTTATGTTTATGTTAACACGCTGTTGCTGATACGCTGTTGGCTTTCATATGTTGATGTTACCACGCTGTTGCTGATACGCTGTTGGCTTTCTGGTGTTTATGTAAACGCTGCTGATGGTACGCTGTTGAGTTTCTTATGTTTATGTTAACGCCCTGTTGGTGGTACGCTGTTGGCTTCCCAATGTTTATGTAAACGCTCTGTTGGTGGTACGCAGTTAGCTTTCTTATGTTTAGGTTAGCTCGCTGTTGATGGTACGCTGTTGACTTTCTTATGTTTATGTTACGACGCCGTTAATGGTACACGGTTGGCTTTCTGATGTTTATGTAAGCGCTCCGTTGGTGGTACGCTGTTGGCTTTCTTATGTTTATGTTAACACGCTTTTGAAGGCTTTTGATGGTACGCTCTTGGCTTTCTTATGTGTATGTTAACACACTCGTGGCTGATGCGTCGCCAGAATTCCCTTGGACGCAATACATGCAAAAACACTGAAAAATGATCAGGTCCTTGCTGGAGCCGCGTTGCATCGAAAGCCAGGTCTCCAACAAATTTTGGATTCCATTCGGCTGTGCAGAAGGAATGCGCCGCTGGCCTTGTCAGAGTGTCACCTAGTGACACCTTCAAAGCTGCACGCCTTCAGTGGCTCCGCCAGATGAAAAAGTTTCCTACAGTTCCTGCGGGACAAGCCTTTGAAAAAACATGCAAGGGTGAAGATTGACAAATCAACAAAAAACCGCACTTTTTAGCCGTTTCGGGCGACGGCTAGACATAGGGTTTGCGCAAAAAAATCACATGCACACAAGTAAATATAAATGTACACATAATATTTAGTTAGTTCTATAGTTCTATAAATGTGTGTGCATATATCATATGTGGATATCATACATACAGTATGATGTAGCTTTAACATTTGTATATATTATATATTAAAATATATGATATATTCATGTCACCCATGATCACCCCTTAATCCGTTCCCAACGTTGGATCCTCCACGTCTCCGTATTGGGCTCTCCCACGAAGCCCGCTTCAGCTGCGAGATGCAGGGCTGTGACGCCATCTGCCCGAACCTGGAGATCCGGCACCGAAATGGTCATGGTTTTTTGCCGACACGCCAAAAAAACAACGGTGAAAAACGATAAAAAACTATAGTATATAGGTAGGTAAAGAGGTAAAATATGTTCCAATTCCATCCAATTCCCATCCTAGTGTCTATCTTTTACCTACTAAAATGGCTTGGAGCAGGCCTGTTTATAGCTGGAAATATCATCGAACTACATGAAGGATTGTCCATTGCAATGTTTGATTAGAAGTGCTTAAATTTATTTATGCTGCTTCATTCCCAGTTCTCGGTGGTTTTTGGTGAAATCGTCAGTAGGGGCAATACCATTGCTATGCCAATACTGGTGTATCAACCTGGTTGCGATGTGGTCACTGGAAAGCATCTGCTTAGTGACCATAGTGACATCCAAGGCTACTATCGCGTGGGCTACTAAGCCCCTCTCAAAATTGCTATGATCGATATCTATCGATATCTTATGTACAAGAAGTGGGATAAATCGATAGGCCACTAGCTAAGTCAACAACATGAAAATGGGAGATTTAGGCGTTTGGAGCCGGATTCCTTAGAACTAGGTGGAACATAGACTTGCATCGTCGTCAACCGGAGTACGTTTTGTGCATGTCGAAATTCTATTCAATCCGTATTTGGCAATCGATGTGCACTCACTACTACTGTGTGCAAGCCGCACGGTCAAGAGATGTCAATAGTCTAATAGCCACTCCCTTTGCCATGATGGTTATTCATCTCAGGTATTCTGTCTATTCCAACTGGACTAATCCAATAAACTAGTAATGGTGTTAGTGGATGATATCCCAATCCCTTCCGCCCAATATTAGACATCCCCCAAAAACTCGCTTTAGCATTGGATCTGTTCATTTTGGGGCTCTTATGGGGCTATCTCTCTGCGTTTTTTTTTGTCACCGCCTGTCTTAAACGCAAGCGGGCGAAGATTTGCAAAGCCATTTCTGACCACAGGACGCCAAACATGGGGGGTGACGTGTTCCAACATTGGGCTCAACACCAGGCATATTTTCACATCCGATTCCTTAAATACTTAAATATATCTCTCCCCACTACACATCCCCATTTTATACATGCAAATACATAGCTGAACGGTTTTTCGCGTCCTTTTTGCTAGCTTGCGTTCAAATTATGTTCACATTGGGTTCAAATCGCGTTCAAATTACGTTCAATCCTGTTCAAGTTGCGCAAAAATTACTAGAAAATCATCCTTTGAAAGCGCTTTATGAAAAGTCGTCCCCAACAATTCCTGTCCAACTTTCCAATACTTTACTTTTTCTGATCTGGACAGGTGTCCGGGTGTCTTAGGTTGACCTAGGTATATCCACATTCCATGAACTCAATTGGTGGTGATTGTAAAGTGATTGTATATCCACAATTGGGGGTAACTATAATATATCCACAATGACTCTATATATATATATATCAAGTGCTTAGTTTACTATATCCACAATATCCACATAAAGTGGTTGGTTTTATAACCCCAAGTGTCATTGTCGTGGTATGTCGTGGTCATCCTGCGGCCGAAAGGAGCCAAATAGGGGCAACTCAGGTGACATGGGATTTCTATAGGAATACCCTTGGAACAGTGAACGAACTCAAATGATTGGTTTGGAACAGTGGCATCTAGTGCCGAACTTGTGCCAGAATATTTTTCAGAATATTAATGAATATTCTGAATATTCATCCCGGATTGTCACGTCTGATGCTCCCCTGGCAGAGTTCAAGGGCTGTAATTAATTAAATTTGGAAACAGTTCTGCGGCTGTGCCCGCTCAAAACTGTGACGGAGCCTCTGTGCTTAAAACGTTCCTGTCAGACACTGACAAAACAGTGAACACAGAAAACACTATGGTTGCAAAACCTTTGGATGTCTACTTATTTTGCCTATAGCCCATACAAAAACATCTTCAAATGCACCTATGCGACATTATGCGACATGTTGCAAAAATAAATCGGTTTATATAAACCATCCATCCATGCCTATGTACATCACTGCGCGCATGCAGCGGTGCGAACAGCGTCATTCATAGTGGTCTCCTCCTTGCACTTTGGTCCGTTGCATGGCTCACGCGGTTCATAGACCATGGAAACACAGCAGTCAGCCGACCAGGTATGAATAAAACAACAGTATGATAAAAACATTGGTACAATATGGCCTACTCCTGTACTAGATATGACCAACAATCGTAGTTCAACAGGAAAAAAATCCTCCAGAAACAGCTGGCCTAAAGCTTGGATGTTCGCAGGGAGGGCAGGACATATCTCTGTTCCTCGGTGCCACCCAGGATTGGTTGGCGAAAAACACCGTCCAACTTTGGTCATTTGGCAAATGTACTGTTTGACACCGCACCAATAATGCGTTTTTTTTTAAACATATTCATATACAATATTAATTGTCTATCTTATTGTCTATCTCTCAATTCCTTTCATGTATTAACATCGATTGACTTAAACTGATTTACTGATCGATTTATTTATTGACCTATTCATTTGTTTGAGTATATTTTCAGTTGTTTATGTGTTGATTCACTGATTCATTTATCTATTGAATTCTTTACAATTCCTCACGCTCACACACACACATATATATATATATATATATACATGGACCCGTATCGTGCACCACATCAGAAGCCGTCCATTTCTCGACAGACCATGACTGACCGCAGCCGAAGCGGCTTCCAATTTGCTCCGGATCGCCTTTTTGTCCATCTTGCCAGTGCCGGTGTGGGGGATCTCTCTCCAAACCTTGTCTTGGGCATTTTGGAGCCCAAAAATCTTCCATCCCAACCTGGCAGGTGAGGTTCTCTATATAGATTATGCTAGATTCTATGTACATATGATTTCCTGCTCCTTCCTTCTCTTCCTCCTCCTCGTCTCCTCTCCTCCTCTCACTTCATCATGCCAGGATTACATTTCTGCCCAAAACAAATGAAAAAAGTGGAGATCATAGAATTCCTCCAGCAACTTTGAAAGTCAGCCCCTGGAATTTTGATGGTTAACCAGCTATTGTAACCCATTTTTAGAAGCCATGGGGAGCCACAAAACCAACTGGGGCTGTCACCAGAACATCGTCAGGCAGCTGAAATTTCGCAAAGGAACCAGACAGGTGCCTCGCAAGGAAGGCAGGGAATAGCATCATTCTCATGGACAATCAGCTAAGATTAACAGTATTAGATGATTAACATATTAACCATGATTAACCAGCTAAGATTAACAGTATTATTAATGTTATTCACCATGATTAACCAGTATTAGACATTATTGACAATTGTTGACCATTATTAGCCATTATTAACTGTCAGCCAATGATACTTAGATAATGATAATCCATGATAATGCGCGACAATAAATGTGACAATCATGTTCTATCGTCACTAAGATAATGAGGATGGATAATGATAATGACAATCATGTGACAATCAAACAGTGGCAGGGAATCTATGTTAGATGATGATACTTAGCTAAAAATAAATATTCCTAGATGTAAACACCAAAAATTAGATAGATCATCTACAACAAAATAGATGGCCTACAAAAAACTCCCGTACTTTTTGAAGCTACTGTTGCGGGGTACTTCTTAGTATGCATGTGCTGCATGCCCCATGGCAACAGATTATAAAGCAACTGCCCATCGTGATCCAAGGTTTACCCAATTCTGTAATGCCAAACTGAACTTTGACATAAAAACAGATTTTCTGACTTTAAAAAAATGAATTTGACTTAATTATAACTTAATTATCTTAATTAGGTAAAACATCTAGCATTCTTTGGAATGTTTCTTTGGTTTTCCCTTGGCACCTGATGAATTGAGACTTTACAACTGCACTTTCCTGCCACTCTGCGTCTGGATTAGGATCACTAGGTTTCACGGTGCATCGCGTGGCTCAGAATTTAGACAATGTTTTTGGAGAAACCGCACCTCAGAACCAATTGATATACATGGTGTGCATATATATATATATGTGTGTGTATATACACGTTGTAATATCAATATGTTTGCATTATGTAATTCACATAATACGATATATATATATATGTATGTATGTATGTAATATGAATATCTCATATATATATGGATATATAATATTATAGAATATTATATATACATAAGGATGGTCTCTCCCAAAATCTTTGTCGAACATCGGCCGCTGAGAGACTGGTGGATCCGCTCCAGCAATCCTTCGGCGCTCTGGCCCTTCTCCAGAATCACCTCACCGGGCACCACCGGTGAAGCAACGTGGGAAATGCCCAAAACGTGGGAAATCCCATAGATTCTATAGATGGAGGCTATTTATGGCTGGGAAATGCTGGGAAAATCATGCAAATGCTGACTTATCCGATCTTATCCGGCTTATTTTTATGCCATGTTTGATTACCGGAGGGTATTCAACAACAAATCAGTGGAGTGTTTGGCCCTTGGGAAATGGAATCAATGGATATTGAAGCAACAAACTAAGACTTTGAGCACCAAGAATGAGATTATGAGATTCGAATCAATGAAGATTGATAATTTATCATGAACATGGTCAGCAGCCAATATGCGAATAACAGGCACCAATCAATGCCGAATTTACCTGCTGCCAACCAAATGCACCATCCCTGGTTGGTGGTTTCAACTGAATGGGATGGTCAGGCCATTTGGTGTAAGCCAAACCATGGTTCAGAGTGGAGCATGACTTATATTCACGATTCCCCAAGTGGAATCATGTTCCATTGGGAAAATAACGAATCACCTTAAAGAAAGCCAGGATAATTCTGAATTATTTCATCTTATTTCTATGTTTTTGGATCTTGTTGGATGCGAATTCAGTTTCCAGGGCTGGCTGATGGTTGAGCTACAGATCCGAGAATATGAAAGTCAATTGAGATCCAACATCGGTTTTTGTTGGTCACTTGGTCCCCAACCAATGGTTGTTTCATAATCCATTGCCCCTGGCCTGTTGGTGAGCACACACACACACACGTCTCCGTATCTTGCATGAAGTCAATGCACAAACACAAACAAAACAATGTAAACACAAATCATCTACCAAATCAGTTGCTGTCTTTCGAGTGATCCCACCAACTGACATCCTACTGTATCTGACAGGAGGAGCGGGATGCTGACAGAAAATCTAGAGACCCTCGTCTGGCTCTTGGGGAACAATGTATATATCACTTAGCTAAACATGTTTGTCCAGAAACACCATTAAAACCCAAACACTTTAGTCGTTTTTGACATAATACAATGTATCAAACATGGGAAAGCCGAGTAAAATCCCACGAAGCCTATATATATATATTATGATATATATATATATCTCTCTCTCTCTCTCTTTTCCCAATTTCATAAATCCCATTTTAAATAGATATATCATGATGTATCTCAATGTATCCACGTCATATAAGTTTACATATCTTGATCATTTATGAAATACCCTCTGGTGGTAAACAAACAGTTCGCTATTGAAAATGGCCCAGTCGAAATAGTGGATTTACCCATTAATAGCGTGGTGGATCTTTCCATAGTTTTTGGTATGTTTACCACAGGCATCCAGAGGCTAAATCCCATTCAATTCCATTAAACCACCATAAAACCCTCATTAAATCACCATTTTCCTATGGTTTTCCTATGGTTTTCCTATGGTTTTCCAGGTATATCCATGGACGTTGACGAGCGGCCACCACCACAGGTCGCTCGTCCCACTTGGGGTGCGGCACGGCCACCACCGCCGCCATGGCCACACCCGGCAGGGCTGTCACGGCGTTCCTTGGCGACAGCGGCAGGGTTGAGCTACTGATGATACAATGGATGATACAACTATATAATAGATAAGTATCAGAAAATTGTATCATATATACTTATAATTACTTATATATCTGGATAATGATACTATTTATCTGGATAAGTATAATGATACAATCAATGGTTGGTGGTTTCAACCCCTACAACTGGTGAATCCCCCCCGATTTGGGTTTATAACGGAATGGATGTACCCTCTGGTTATGTCAAAATAGCTATTGAAAATGGTGATTTAGTTCGTGGATTTTCCCATTGAAAATGGCATAGGATGTATAATGGATGTATAATGATACAACTATATAAGTGGGTGATTTTCCATGATGGATAAGGTTTTTATAGATCACCCAGTTTTGTAGGTTTTTGGTTAGATGGATAAATAGATATCCCATACCCTCTGGTTATGTCAAAATAGCTATTGAAAATGGTGATTTAGTTCGTGGATTTTCCCATTGAAAATGGTGATTTTCCATAGCTACGTTAAATTACCAGAGGGTATAATGATACAATCAATGGATTGGTTTAAGGGAAAATCTTAACCGGAAACCCATGGTTTTTACCATCAAACATCAAATTGGTTGGGGTTTCCTGTAAATTTTCCCATCATCCAATTCTATGATACAACTGTATAATGGATGTATAATGATACAATGGTCTAGGATGGAAAAAACAGATGAAAAAGACAGTTGCCTTTTGGTTTCCTGCTCCACATCTGCTAAAAGATCCCATACCCTCTGGTAATTTGTTACATAGCTATTGAAAATGGTGATTTATAGTGGATTTCCCCATTGAAAATGGTGATTTTCCATAGCTACGTTAAATTACCAGAGGGTATAATGATACAACTATATAAGTATAAATAGATATGCACGCAGAACACAAAAAAAACACATAAAATCAAATAAAAAACATATAAATATAATGAAGTCAAATTTAATTTAATATCTCTTAAGAGGAATACATGATGGGAATCATTGGTTAACAGCCCAGTATGGACTTGAGCATCTTGGGGTTCATCCCAGTGATGAATCACCCTAGAAACATCTAGAAACCATGGTTTTGTGTTGGAATATGTTGGAATGTATTGGGTCTGTTCACTTTGGGGGCCCGTACAATTGGTATCCAATATAGTCTATGAGTAATATTAAGCGGAAGGGATTACCTTACAAAAGTGCGATAAACAAAACCCCAGGGGCAAACTCCGGAACCCCAAACTGGCGCCCAAGGATCTCCATATCAATCGAAGAGATCCATTCTCCACCTGAAGCTGGGGCAGGAACTGGGCAACAAGCATGGCCATCAACCACAACTACCATGTAGGGATGTTTTTCTGTTTGTCCAGGCATTGGATGGTGAATGTGTTTGTTTTTTTTTCTTTTGTTTTGAGAGTATAGATGGTGAATATATATTGGGTTTATCACATTGGTCAATTAATATTCAATGGACATTTGGTTTTCTTTGATGGACCATGTCATGTTCTTGTTTTTCTGCCGGCTGATGATGGCTGATGATTACACATGATGGCACATAACATCCTCCAACCCTGTTGCCAACCAAACACTACTGCAAAATCCATACGTTTCGCAAACATCATTGATGGGTCAAAACTCATCAATAGAACTAATCAAGAAATTCAAGAAACAACTTATATAACTACATATAAAATCATATAACTATCATGTGCTTCGGAAAAACCTTAGTGGGTTTCCTTAGCTCCCCATTTCGTATAGGGAATATGAATACCCCTATAGTGATCCTCCGCTCCCATGTCCAAGGCCACAGCCAGACTTGATCACATCCTTTGATCGATCGCCTGTCGGACGGCTGGAGTAGATATCAGTCGGGAGCTACCATCCCCTGAAAATCACTGATTTTTAGGGGAAAGTAGTTTGCCGGTTTGGTAAATGGTATAAGTTGGTATAGCATCTTCAATGTGAATTTGTGGGGGGTCAGGACCGCAAAATAGAAACCAGAAGCTCGTATAAATTTGATTGCAAACCAAAACGCAGATTCCAGTATATGCATTGTATCATTCTCTTAAAGCAATGTGCATGGAATTTGAATATGTTGACATCCATGTCAATGCAGGGGAGCACCTCGCAAAGAAACAACATGGTTTATGAATCAGGTTTGACAACATATGTGATGTGAGACAATGACTGACGTGGATTCATATTTACCCCTACGGAACCATTATCTGGGTGTTCTCGAGGGGTGTCAACAATTCCATTTCCGGCAGGTTGGTTCCAGTCGGATTACCCTCTGGTGAACTAACATAGCAATGGAAAATCACCATTTTTAATGGGAAAATCCACTATAAATGGCCATTTTCAATTGCTATGTTAGTTCACCAGAGGGTAAGACCATTGAGCCAAGTTGCTAATGATAATAGCCCCATCTTCATCGATCCTTAGCGTCACTGGAGATCTTAAGTCAGATATTCTGTTACTATCCCTGCGGTTGTGGAACCTGTAGATACCTGAGGCCTTTACCATCCTATACCAATATGGAGGTCCCTCAGGGTATCAACGGCAGGATGCAATCCCCACAACTTGCTCGTGAGTTGGCACAGTTGTCTTGCATGTCAGCAGCAAACATTGCCTGGGAAATAGAATGGAATGAAGTATACTAAGTATACCCTCTGGTAATTCAACACTTTGCTATGGAACGAGGCAGATTTATAGATAATCTACCTATCAAAAGGTGGTTTTCCATGGTTGTGCTGTGGAAAAGAATTACTATTTACATTCCATTTATAACCCCAGTGGCTTGGCCACGTCGCCGGTGATCAGCCAACCGTTGAAGAACTTGTCATGGGCGTCTACCTGGGCAGGCTGGGCAGGTTTTTTTCCCACGTTGCGGTGTCAACATGGCACCTGGACATCCGCAACGTTAAGAACGGAGGCATTCATAGGAAAATCAGCTATCAATGGGTACTGGAAAATCATCTATATTAAGTGGGTATAATGTGGGATTCACCCAATGCCATTAAACAACTACCACGACCAGTCTGATTTTTGGGTTTGTCTGAAAATTATATACCTTCTATATGGCAAATTTACGCAATTTAACAATGATGTCAACTGCACTAGATTTGGGGGTCTTCCTAAATTAAAGTATCAAACAAACCCATACAAGATCATGCCCGAGAAGTAACTTGGTTGCTAATTTGCTTAGGGTTAACTTGGGGCAGATATGGGCAGATGCTTGTGGTGACTAAAACTATATATATATATAGGATTATATAATATTATATAGGTGTATATATATATATTGGTAAAAACACACACACACACACCCACACGCACACGCACACACACACACAGACACACATATTACGTATAGCTAGACCATGCTAGACCAGGCAAGGGGCACCGCCTTGTGCTACTTCAGTTTGGAGGACCATCCCCCTGCGCCCCCTTTGGACCCCACCTGGAAATATTCCTGGATGACCCATGGGCCTCGCACCAACCTTGGTCAAACATGGTCAAATCATCATCACCAAATCCAGGTTCTGTGGAAATCTGTGGAATTTCTCATGATTTTCGATGATTTTATCATCAGCTCGGCAAACATATATTTTTCGGTCCCTGGAAGAAAGCATGGACACGAGAAAGGTAAGCCATGGAAAATGATCGAAGGATGAACAAGGTCTGGTCATTTACTGGAGGGTAACTCAGACCGAAATCAACAAAAACCATCAGATTCATCAGCAAAGATGAATGCAAACAGTACAGGAAAGCATAGGTTTTCCATGGTTTTCCATAGGTTTTCCATAGGTTTTCCATACGTTTTCCATAGGTTTTCCATAGGTTTTCCCCTGAAAACCATGGGTTTCCTGTAGACATCCCCAGCCGCCCCGCCGCAGGTCCATCCGCCATGTCACAACTCGCCGGCTTCGCCCGGCGCCACGGTCTGATGGAGGTCGTCCAAGCGCGCGATGCGTACCTCCACTCCTTCAGCGGGGGGTGGAGCTGCGGATTTAACCAAGAAAAATGATGATTTGAGCAACGCACATAATGATTTAACCAAGAAAAAATTGTGATTTGAGCAACGAACATGGTGATTTAACCAAGAAAAATGGCGATTGAATGGGTTCCAGCCAACAAACAATAGGGATGAATCAAAAAAAAGGATTTAACCAACGACAGTAATGGCATTCAATTGAATATGATGACATTTTGATACCCCTCTGGTTCCCTCCGGTGACTGACAGTTTGCTATGGAAACAATCATCGAACTTCATGGGCAAGTGTCCATAGCAGTGAGTTTACCAGAGCGTAACCATTGAGAATGAGGATATCTATGTCATGGGAATACCATGGGATATAACTTGGGAACTTAAATGTTACGGGTGTGTCTGAAGATGGTGGAATTGGATGGAATTGGGAGATTTACTCGCAGAATTGCAAGTATTTTAATGGGAAAGGAATTTGAGAAAATACCTGATTTTCAAACAAATCTATATCCAATCTGTACATATAGTATCCTACATGTACTGTATGTATACTGTATGTGCACAGTAGATAGATCTATAAATGTCTATGATATGTACACATGATACATATACCACACCTGATGTGCTCATGTGCTCTTTGTCCATCCACCTGAGTGGGGCCATCCTGTGACTGCCTGAACCACCGCTATAGGACCGAGCTGTTGTAGCTATGGCTAGGGCTTCAAGAAACAATGTATATACTTAAATAGCTGAATATTAGATATTATTAGATGATAGTTTACCATAGTTTACCATAGTTTACCATCTATATTTGACCAAAATACCAAGATCTATAAACATTCTTAAATGGGGAAGTATTAACCAAATTTAGCTACTTGGTAAACTTCATGGGAAAAAATGCCGGCAAATCATCCAAAATCTCAACAACCCCGAATCCCCTTGGGCAGGCAAAACTCCGAAGCGCTCCTGGGCAGGGCAAACCTGCTTTCCGCACATTTTCGAAGCTTTCATCTGTGCCTGGCCATCTCCCGAAGCGAAATCTCGTTGAGATGGTCAGTCTGACAGCCCCCTGGGAGTGTAGGATCATACCTTTTTTTAAACACCCAATACCCTCTGGTAGACCAACATAGCTATACGTATGGAAAAGCAGCTTTTTGTTATAGGTAAATCAACTGTAATGCTCATTTTCCATAGCTATTAGTTTACCAAAGGGAACTGAATGAGCGTTTTTGGGAAGGAACTATCCCTCCTAACATCTCTCATGTGGATCTCCTGCACTGCAGGCAACTTCTGTCGCTTGACCAAGCATTCGGCTTCACACCCAACCCGCCAACATTTCATGTTGCCAGGCATTTCACACGTATTCACTAAAAAGAGAGAAATACAACATAATAAAACACTTTATTATAAGTTTCAGTCCGTCAATATAATACTATATTATGACTTGTAACCAAAAGGTTCCTACCCCAAAGAACATGTCAGAGCAGGGTCCCCTTCTCAAAATGGTGGATCTTCGGAAAATCACCAAGTCATCAGTATATCCCCAGGATTCACAGGAATTCACCCAACTGTAGTTGGGACACAGGCCCAGGTCACCAAAATGAACCAAGTGGCTCTTCTGCAAGTCAGGCACTTTACCAATCCGCTTGGCTGAACTGCCAATGGGGTTTGTCTCGGTCATGCCCCACACCTCAGTGCCACAGTGCCCAGGTGACGAAATTCAATGGATTGGTTTAACGGAAAAATTGCAGGAAAGCCCCATATTTAATGGGAAAATCGATGGTTTCCTGTAGATTGTCCCTTAAGCCAATCAAATATGCTGGGACCATCTGGGACCTAATTGGGTATGGTCAAGGACCATGGTCATCCAACTTCTCTTTGTCTTTCTTCCCATATTCCACGCGCATATAGTCAATGCCGATTCTTGGTTGTGAAGTGCATTGCGTGCAGGCTCGAGAGCCCTCAGAATTCTTCTTAGGCTCCTCATTTAATCATCTCTCCCTCTCTTTCGCTCTCCCCATCGTCTTCTCGAAGAGTTCAGCTATGCTGAAGGCACTTTAACCTTTAACATCCTTTAACATCCTTTAACCATCTATCAACGGGCAGTCTTCCATAGCAAACTGTTAAATTGCCAGAGGGTACTGGAAGCCCCGTTGTTTGACCCTGTCATATCGAAAAAGAATCCACCACGGGATTTTCTTCGCCCAGTGACTTGAACAAATTCCACACCAAGTTCATCCTGGAAGCGACGCCGTCGGGATGATGAGCCAAGGATGCTGTAGGAATTGGAGGGCCAAGTGCCCTCCAGTAATCAAAGGTGGTCATGGGAAAAACAGCGGGGGAGATTGTCCATTGATTACCGAGGTCAAGATCGTGCAGCTCAACATGAAATGAAACATGTATGATGTATGATGGTGGGTTTGCACATAGTGGTTTTCCATAGTTATGTTTTCTATCAAAATAAATCAAAATAATGTGTTTGTGGCAAGCCGGCAAGCATGCTGACCCTTTTTGTACTGGAAATACTAACGGGGATTGCTAGCTTCGCATAACTTCACTACAAAAATCTAGAAAATCTGCGATTACATCCAATGTGCCCCTGGAAAACGCTACAAAATGCCACTTGGCTCTTCAAAGCAATCACCAAACAATTCACTGAACCGTGCTATATACTTGGGTTTTGAAAAAAAAACACAAACAAGTGGCAAATTGAAACTCATGTTTCTGAATGAAAATCATACACTGCTACAAAATGCTGGCATAGGCTGCTACAAACTACCTACCAAGCACCGCATTACCCACTTTCTAGCAGACACTGGAACGGAGATTCTTTTCAAACAATGTTTGCATTGCATCACAATACCCTGATGCTGCAAAATGCTGTTCCTGGGAAGGCATGAATTAATCAACATTTCACTTCCGTATAAGATGCCACGCGCAACTACACGTTTTTATTATGTTGAGACCCCAAGAGACTACTACAAAATGCATAGCTGAAAATGCTTGTATACGTACTCCAAGAAAAGCTTCTCCTACAGAATGCTATTCCCAATCGCATATTCTAGCATAAAGCAAAGTGTTGTTCAAGCTTTAATGATAGCAATCACAGGTGCCACCATTCTCAGTGGAAATTTCTTCCATTATATCTCATTGTGTCACCATTAGAAATCCCATTAAGTCATAATTTTCTTGGTAAAATCATGTTAAATCACCAGTCTGAACATCCATCTGCCATCCCTCTACTTGGATCCGTCTTTTTTTCTTCGCCCAGGCGCCAGAAACCAGCGCATCAGCGACGCGGGCGGCGCGCTGCCGCCACAAATCAGGCGCCGCAAGGCCAGGTTCGGCTTCACACTGGCCACGCCTGGAACGGGATTTTCCATGGGATTTTCCGGGCAGAAATGGGGAAGATTTCTTTGATAAACATGAGAAGACTGGAGGCTCAAGCTAAGAGCGGCGTCCGAGGTAGCAAACACCACAGAACAGCGTCGAACAGGTGGTATGACATGGTTTGACCAGCAAAACTTATATTCACAAGGCTTCCAAACAAGTATGGGGTGAATCGCCGAATCGCCAACAAACACTAGGATAAACCACGAACACCAGCATCCTTTGGTTTTTAGAATCCAACGATGGGAATCACACTGAACATCACTGAACAATCTGAACATCGTGATTTGAACACCCCACAGCCTTGAAGAATGTTGCCTTTGTTTCTATGCAGAGATGGCGGTTGGTGGTTAAGAACCCCCTAAAATCCCTAAATCCAAATGTCAAACATCGAATCCGGGATGACACCGTGTTGTTCCATGTTATTCCCCGATCATATCTCATTACATGCCCAGCATTCTTGATATCCAAAAAAACAAGTTGGTGAAATCCCTCACCTGCTGAAACCTGCGGGATTCCTGCGGACCTTGGCTCTGGATGTGTGCTCGAAGTTGTTGCCAAACTGTGGGCACACCTGTGGAAAGCTGCACTCGCCAATCCATCATAATTTGCAGCATATTTCCTGGCGAACCACGGTGCTCCCGGTGAATTGCAAACAGGGTCGTGGTGAATTTGAAACTAATTATAGAGTCAATATACATAGACACATCATTGTATAATATTATATATATATGTGTGTGTGATATGTATAGCTATCTGCTGAACTTCTCTCCCTACTACTAGTAGTAACTTTTTATGGACATGTAGCATGAATGTTACTTCTATTATGTAAACATATGAGCACAAAAAACGATAAGTTGGAAGTTCGAAGCAACGAAAAAAACAAGGGAATTTGATGTTGTTTGTTTATGGTCGTTGATGTATGTGCCGTTTTTTTTGTTTTAACCATTCTTGAGATGTAAAAAACCATCGAATTGGCTCCCTTGGCTCACCCCGTCTCCGCTCCGTCCTGGATCGGTGAAGCGATTCGTAAAGGTCACAGGTGCTCCAGTCATCAGCAGCGCATAGGGGATGCCCCAGCTGAGGACGTGGAACATGGGCACGAACCTCAAGGAGTCGCCAACGAGTTGTTGGAAGTTTTTTTTGGGGGAGGTCAGGATGGAAAAATTCGATGACTTTACCAACATCTGGATTTTGATGAGGATATATGGGGATATTTTGATGGGAATATTATGGGAACCTGGTTTTGTAAATGGGTGATATGGGATAAAATATGGGGATATCATGGGATTTTTTTTTACTAACCGGTTTTTTGGGGGCAGAAGAATGATGTATCATGGATATGTCATGGAGGTATAACATTTATAATTAAATGGATTTAGGATGGTGATTAAAAAGGATTCAACCATTAAACATTGAGTAAAATTATCGGGGTTGCAAGCAGTGATGGGCGATTCCACTTGGAAGTGGGTGTGCCACTAGTTTGCTATTTGCACTATATGTCGACCATAGGAATATGCCGCAGTATGCCGTCTTTGTATGCCTACCGCTGTTTACATATGCCTCCAACATGCAAATCTGGTCAATCGGTCCATCCAATCATGCACATAGGGATTTGATGGGATTTGTAAATATTCTAATCACCTCCAGCAAAGCGACACGTACATGCGCGCACGCATTATTGCCATAATTCCCGGATAAAAATGATGTATATTTCCATTCTTGGGATGAGTCCCTCGAAAGTCCCCGCTTACCGGCAGTGGCTAGTGCGTTAACTTTTGATTATCACTGAGTTATACCAAAAATTTACTTATATACATCCAAAAATATACTTACTGAGGTATTTTAGAGAAATTTCACCTATATAGTTATGATCACTGTTCACTAACTAACCTTCTAAATCCCAAGTCACTGGGTTAGTTGCAAGGAAAATCCTGGGAAATCTACAGGAGACCATGGGTTTTACCTCTAAATATGGCGGTTTCCTTGAACATGTCCCTTCGACTTAGTCCTCTAGAATGATAAATCTACTAACTGACAATCTAAGTCATCTAAGTCATCTAAGTCATCTAAGTCATCTAAGTCATCACCTCGTTATAGATATCACTAACTAGTCCTCTAAATCCTCTAAATCATGGATAAGCAAATCACCAGTTCATGGGGGGATGAAGTCCTCCAAAATCCTCCAGTGAATGGGTTCATCACAATGGTTACCACCTGGTGATGACTAACAGTTCGCCATGGAAAATGGCCCATTTATAGATGGTTTACCTATTAAAAATGGTGATTTTCCATGGCTATGTTAGTCATAACCAGATGGTAATTGGTGAATTGCTTAAGCACCAAATATCACCAGTAAAAAAACATAAAATGGTGCCCAGTCACGGCATCACCACCTCCGCCGCCGAGATGGCCAGCCTGGTTGGATGGTGGGATGAATCATGGCTGAATCCCGTAAGGCTAGGGTGAATGGTGAAGCTGTCCAAAACACATGCTATCATAGGTCAGCCATCCAACCAGGAACCACGAATCGTGGGTCCCACTTGCAATGTGATACGCTGAGATTACATATATATATATATAACTCATAGAACCCATCTATATCCAACTTTATTTGTGTGATCGAAAGATGGCTCCTGACCACAGAAACACAGAAACAGGTCACCCAGAATTTATTATCGATATCCAATTTATGTGTACCCTCCAGTAAACCAACATAGCCATGGACATGGCCCATTTATAAATAGATGATTTACCCGTTTTACCATATGGATTTCCATAGCTATGGAAGACCAGGAAATCGTGCGGACATTTCACCTGCAGAGCCGCTCCCAACTGAAACATCTTCATTTGTGGCTGACATTTCACACTGCTTTATGATGCTTCCCACTCTTTCACTTAGATCTAAAGATATTTAAAACTGATAAAGTAAGATAGAGTAAGTTAAGATAGATATGAAGCATCCATCATTTAGATCATTCCAGTTGTATATGTCCCATGATTCATTCGGAGGTTTCCTTTCTGGAGAAAATCCCAACCCCAGGACCCCAAGCGCCACAGTTGCAGCGGATGGTGCCAGGTGACTGGTCCACGCCGCAGATCATCAGGGTGTGCAGGTAGGTGGAGCGCTGACTGTAGGCGGCGCCTGGATCTGGTGGACCGAGTTCACCAAGTGGAGGCTGGTAGTGGTTCATATCGATATTTATAAAAAAAAATGAATAAATAAATAAATAAGTATAAAAATATATATATATATATCTACATATAATTGTTAACAATATTAATGGTTGTGAATGATTAACAATATAGTGAGTGGTTCATATAGTGGTTAGTGGTTGGTAGTGGTGAATCATGGCTTATCGATGGTGACTTAATTGTTGCTCCCAACACCCAAATACAAGGGGGACACTTACTAAATCAAGCGACAAAATTACATATAATTTCATCATCTATATAGCTATACCGGGTTGGGGAATCGATGGATTTTATCAGGTTGACTGTTACCTGTTACCGATTCACCAATTTGAATCAGGAATCAACTTGATGAACATCACAGAAGTACAAAGTTCATCAATTTTCCCCAAGTTTCTATTCCGGAATCATCTTGATATTCTGCCAAAGATTGCTCAAGGAGTAGCTCAAGGAGTAAAAGATCGGCAAAAAACCTTGTTCTGGGAGTGTTGGGATGGCCCTATTGGATGCCCCACCGAACTTGAGGATATTATGTGGGGAAAAAACATCCATTGGTGCAGTATGGTGCAGTATTATCAGTATTATCCCACTCGAAACGATTCGAAGCGGTATGACACAGTTATACTGTTTTAAATATATGTATTAATGCACTAGGCAGAATTTTGGTGAAGAGACAGACATTTTAGTGATCGCTTGGGTCACATTGAGCAAACTGGTGACTGCCTGTCTTCGGAATGGCTGTTGGAAGGGACATGGGACGGTCCAACACCGGCGACATGACATCAACGGGTATGGCTAAAACAGATACGGGACCTCATGGACCGAAGAACCATGCTGATTGTTGGCATAATAATGCACAATATTGCGCAATGCAAACTGCTGTGATGATGCAACAATAATAAATACCGATAAACATGATATAGCATCATAATATGTTTATGTTCAATAATTACAGAAGTAGTGACAATGATGATAATTAACGTATAACTCATTTCGACGGGACCATATTTTCGAGCCAAACAGCATTTCCCCTTCCAGTTTGGTGTCTCCCATCCAACCTTTGGGGCGGCCAGTGGTGCCAGAAGTGTAGCACAAACCCATCAGAGATGTTTCTGGCACCATGGGCCATGAGAACTCCTGGCGCTAACGTAATGCTGCCGACGTAATGCCGAAGCACGGGCGAATGACCATTGAATGGCAAACGAGCGATCAAATCGATTCTTAGTCTAGTGTTCAAGGTTCAAAGTTTTAAATTCATACAAATTCTATAAGTATATCATGGGCAAACCGTTTAACCCCGAGTTTTCACAACTAATCAACCCGGCTTTGTAGGTAAAGTGGATTTGGTGTGGCATTTATGAAGGAACTCAGCACATTGCAGGAGGCCCTGGCAAAAAAACATGGAAAACTATGGGACAATCCGCTATAGATGGAGGTTTATAGCTGGGAAAACCATTGAGAGAATTTCCAGCCATGATTGGCGGAGAATCTCGACTTTACCATGATATCACCTGTTGGTTCTCTGAGAAATGATGTACCATTTACATCCATTTACCATGATGGCTGCCCGCCCTGCGCCTCATTGCCAGACATCAAAAAAGCCTCATAGTCCACCGTTCTCTTGGGGTCCTTGGAGGTGACAGTGTTAACAAGACTTAGCCGCTAAGCCAATCAGAATCAAACATGGCACGTGTTGATTCCGATTGCAGTACAACATTCCCATACATTCCCTATAATTTAATATGTGCCTCATCCTCCTAAAAACATGACTGTCAATCTCTATCAACTTGTCTCCGTCAACTTTTTCGATCGATTTGTCTTCATCGCACGGCTGTTTGGTGTGGCAGGCGCGGCACTTGGTGAGTCTCTGACTGTAAATGGTGGATGTTCAGAAGGCTGACAACTCAGGCCCCTATCTACGTATGGCGCCTGTCTCCTGGTGTAGCTATCTAGTGGGCAATCAATGGATGCGAGGAGATAAATTTGAACAAAACCAAATAAGCAAAAATAGACAGCAAATGAATCAAATCAAACACTTATATCTATATCACCAAATAAAGAAAATCAACTAAACACATCCTAAGAAAAGCAGATGCATCCTAAAAATAGAGCATACCCCTCCAGTAAACTGACATAGCTATGGAAAATAGCCGATATGTAGATGATTTACATTGTTGAAACCATTAAACAGCATTGTGCTGCTATGTCTTTGTTATCGATTCCCCCTTCGCATAGCATCCGGTAGTTTAAAACAGCTACGGAAAATAACCCGCCTGTGGGACAATAATAAACCATCCCCCACTTTCACCACCAATAGGTGCTATAATTAACCCATCCCCAAATGGTTGGTTTCTTGTTTTACCCACATCTATGGATGAGTTACCTATGGATGAGTTACCTATGTTGAAACTGCTGGCTTCCCATATAGCTCACCGGGCTCACCGGGCTCACCAGGCACCGGGTGGCAAGCACGGAGCTGGACCAATTATTGGCTTCAGCGTTTTCGCCGACGCAAATGAAGAGCTCCAGACTGGCCAAGATGCTGGCGTCGACCTGCCGATGGGCCATTTTTTGGGGCTTGGAAGATGGTGAAATCCCCTGAGTTTCCATAAGAATCTGATGGGATGGGAAAATCTGATGGGGATAAGTTCGTCTAGGTTTGATTTACTGGATGTCTTGTTTTTGATTCATGTCCTGCAACAAAGATATCCCTTGTAAGCGATACAGTATTTGTTTGGATATGGATGGATATGGTATGTTCACCCGCATTCATGTAGAAACTTAAGCCACTTTCTAAGACACTTCCAGGCATTGAATAGCTATGTGTCAAAACCAAATGGTGCCCTTTGCTTCACACCAAAATGGTTGGTATAGCTTCTTGATTACATCCTATATACTTGTCACATCTTGCCACGATTTGGTTGGCCTTCCCTGTAGTAGTTTATATAACATAGCTGTGGCAAATAACAATCTGCAATGGACAAAACATCGACAAAGTGGGTCATTTCCATACATCTACCATTCATAGATGATTTTCCCAGCTCTAAACACCCATTTATTGGCGATTTCCCATCATTTCCCATAGCAACCTCTGAAATTCATGGATGGTCTGTCCTCATCATTCCTTACCCCAAACCTCCTTGGAGGTCGAACCCAGCTCCACCTGTTCCAACAAAGGGATGAGGTGCGCATCCACAAACATCATCCGGTCCTGGCCATGTCAGGACCGATGTGTGTCTGTGGCATATGCGTGTATGGGTATATATGTGTGTGTGTATGCATCCACCTTCAGAATAACTAAAAACACTTTCCACATGTGTGTGCTGATATAAGTATCGGTATTATATATATATATATACATTTATAATATTATAGAATATGATTTATCGTCAAAATGTTGGTTCCGGGCCGCTCCATAGGGAAGAAACACAAGTATATATGTTCTTTTAATTGTCGACCTCCGATAAAATCTGTGACCGTATGTGACCGCCCTTATTGAACGGAAACCATATAAATATCTATGTCTATGGGTGTCTATGGGTGTCTATGTGTTCTGTTCTGTGTGTGTGTGTCTGTGTTAGTAAATGTCTGGTTGAGAGACTCAACTGGCTATGTTTGGGAGAAATCCCCTTATTAACCATCATCACAGTGAGGGAGAACAGTGAGGTTGTTATAGTTTACCCAGATATTGTTGATCATGTCCCCAGCTATAAACCGCCATTTATATATTTTATAACAGATTTCCCTATATTTTCCCATATGCTTTACTAACATCCAGAAAATCTGTCAGGCTCCTGAGCATGACTTATGATGTAGTTGAGGTCGGCCGTCCCGAGCCCTTGGTGCCAGTGGATCTCTCCAGGGGGGAAGTCTTTTCTGGGTCGGGATGCCAGGCCAACAGAAAAAACACTCATGGTGTTTGATGGTTTTTTGATGTTTTTGTTGCTGGTTTCTTGATATTTTTTTGATGGCTTTTGATGGTGTGGCTGATGGCTTTTGTATGTTTTTGTAGATGTTATACAGTTTACGTATGCCGGGTCGTTTTCACATAGAGACTTCCATAGATTTTTTGTGCACATATATTTGAATGTGAGCACATGGAAATGAAGAAAACATACATGATTTTATGCTAAAATGGGGTGAGCTGATGATAGAATAATATGCTGATCCACATTGATCCACAGAGTAGTGAAGCACCTTGGAACTAAGATCCGAAACTGCCGGGAACCCGCTGTGATGAATGTGTTCCAGCGGCCGTGGGGGGGGGGCAAACAAATGTTATGACATGCTTGTTGGCTATTCACGGAAATTGTAAGTGCATTCAAATAAATATATCCCTTTCTAAGCCTTCTCAAAAGGCATGCAAATGCACACACATTCACGCACACACACACACACATGTGTATATTCATATGTGACATTTACACAATCACACACACATATGTCATGTCTGCATACACAATGAAATACACACCAATTCAACTTCATCCACAGACCTATCCATCCGTCTGTGTATGTGATTTTCAAAACTGTCATATTTACATTTGCAAATATATATATGTAAATAAATCACATGCATATAAATATGTGTAAATAAATATGTATATATATATACACGTATATATATATATATGATATTCAAAATGATTACAGACATAATTTATACATAGTATTACATAGTTATACACTCCCCCCTTTCGTGGACCAGACTCCATCATTCGCCAGTTTCCTCCACTGAGGTCTACCCAACGTTTACCATGCCCTTGGCGCCGACCGTCCAACGTACCAAGATGTACCAAGGGTCTGAGGTTGACAGTGTGCAGCACGGCGCCCAAGCAGGAAATGGCATGGTAGCATTCAAAGTGCCAACCTTCCAGCAGCTACCGGTTTTTCAGCTGTCTGATGGGATCATCCTGAGCCCCCTGAAAGATTCCATTGCAGCAGTTCAATCAGGTGAAACGGCCTTGTCCAAAAAAATCGGGAATACGGTTGGTATACCCTAAATCATCCCAAATTCATCTACCCCCTGGTAATTTAACATAGCTATTGAAAATGGCCATTTATAGTGGAATTTCCCATGAAAAATGGTGATTTTTCATGGCTATGTTAAATAACCAGAGGGTAAATCCACTGGTTTCCTGTGATTTTCCTATGGGCTATCCCGGTCTCCCAAGGCCACGCTGGCCGCGCCTGTATTCCACATCAAGGTAGCCACCCGGTCCTGGAAACGATGTCCGAGACATCTCCCAGTTGCGTTTTTTTGGATCAACATCAGTGGTATTTCACCATGGCAAATGTATGTAAATACCATGGATATATATATATATATATTGAATCAGTTTTTTACAAACATGACAAATGTATGTGAATAAATGTTAGTTAGTTATTATATTCATGTAATGGTATTAATTATATATCATGATATATCTAACCATCAAAGATGTTGATAGACATATATACACATGATATCATTAAAAACGCATGTAACAACATAATGGGATACAACTAACCCATTATGATTCATCCAGTTGGGTGTAACGTCAGTCCTCCAGTTTCACCCCACACTTGCTAAGGGCTGAAGCTAGACGCTTGCTGCGTCGGAGGTGTTCGCCGTAGGTGGTCACATGATAGCCATGAGAGGTCCTGACCGGCAATTTTGAGGCCGCCCCTGAAATCATAAATGCAGTTGGTGGCTTCAAGTCCTCAAAAAAAAAACATTCAACTAGGATTATCATCCTATGGTTGAAACTCAGGACTGTTTGAGACCAGAAACCAAATGGTTTCAGTGATGAGCCCCTTCAAAACATGGGGCCCAATGGTGAAACCACACTGCCCTGCAAACTGGATTCATGGTACATCATGGTACATCCACCATTGTTTTTCGACACGCCCAACAACAATATGAAGTCGATTAGATACCCACATTTCTGCTGCTGCTCAATTCTTCACCTCCCAATGTGCCCATGTAAAATCCCAGTAGATCGGTGAAATTTCACATGGTTCATCATTAAATCAGCATATGGGGATGGGTCAAAACCCTGGTACCTAGTGAACCCCAAAATAGCTGGGATTTATGGATGTTCATCCCACTAAAAATGTATCTATAGGTATTGACCCATACCCATATTTTTGGAGCTTCACCTCGTGACGATGGAGCTCTTCGGCTGAATCTGCGCCCCACGGTCGCAGAGCTTCGACAGAAGCAGGGGCTCGGCATCGCGAGCACCCATCGCAGCTGCCCTGGAAAGATTTCATGCCATAAATTCATGGGAAAAACATGGGAAAACACTGGGAAAATAACCATACTTAGGTTCCTTAGGTTTTCTTTGGATCTAATATGGGTTAATGACGGTTAATGTGGGTGATGATGATATATGCAAAACAATTTTTTGAATGAAATGGTGCTTTAGTTTGGGGTAAACATGCAAACAAGTGGAACAAATTATATATGATATGTTATTAATTGTATTGGAACGTAATCTACAAATGGCGGGGTTTCTACATCTATGTTGGTTTACTGGGGGTAACAATCAACAATTGGGTTCTGGTTTAAGGGAACATGTCAACCGGAAACGATGGTTTTACCCATCGAATTGATTGGTGTTTCCTGTGACTATTTTATTATTAATCAATTTCATGTGAAATAAAATGGAAGGAACTTTTAACCAGCAAACATGCTGAATTTGCTATGAAGCAATGGTGGTTGAATTAGGGTACTGGCAGAAAAAATAAATAAACAAATTAAACAAATATATACATGCATCGTATCTAACCATCAAGAAAATGGAATAAGCAACCAAACATAATTATGGATTCAACACGACTTAATCATCATAAATTGATCTAATCAGCCAGAATGATGTTTTCATTGGTTTTAACTTTTAACCATCAAAAATCAAAACTGCGAAAACATCTGGGAACTGGTGGTTTAGGCAACCAAACAAAGGGACATAACCAACAAACGGGTCTTAACCACCAGAAAATTAAACCAACGAAACAAAGGTTTAACGAGAAAAAATACATTTTACCGTCACAAGCCAAGATTTTGCCAACGGAAATTGCAGCTGCTAATTACTGCACCGACAAAATGGGGACTCAACCGAGAAAAAAAGGCGGCTTTGAAATTCAAAAATGTGACCACCAAACATGGTTTATCATGGTTACTGTGAGGTAAAGCATTGCCAATCCTAGATTTAGATACCCCACACAAAGAGGTATCAAATTTTGGCTGGTTAATATACATTAACATTGCATGGCAAAAACCAATCTTCTTCTGGCCTACCCAACCAAGGTTCAAGAATCTATGACAGACTGCATGGATTGACTTTAAAGCAAAAGTGGTAGTTCAGCGGCAAAAAGGTGGGTCCGGAGTCCGAATGACGTAGCCATATTTTTAAGCAAGGCACATACGTGACGGCGCCATCATCAAATCCAACTTAAGTTCAATACCCAAAAGCGGCAAACGGGCTTGGAGAGGCAGAGAGGGCGAGAGAGACAAACACATGTGTATACCTTTATAACATGCACACACACATATGTATGTGTACATAAATATATATATATATGAACCCGGTCCCCGGGCTCCCACCCCCCATGGTATGGTCCCTCCCTGGGTGGGGGGGCCTGGCTCATATAATACATATGACCATATGATTATACATATCTAGACTAGAATATATATTGTATGTATATGTACGAATAATCCGCATGTTTTACACAATAAAAAAATATTTTGACGAGACAAATGTAGTGAGACTTTTATTTCCTGTTGGCAAATCCAGGTCATTTTCCATCATTGTAAAGAACATCACTGAGGTGCGCACAATCCTGAGCAACCCACTGAAGTTTGCAGCAGTGCTGCGGTCGGAAAAATT
The DNA here is from genome assembly GCA_947184155.2 of Cladocopium goreaui. Taxonomy (NCBI): domain Eukaryota; class Dinophyceae; order Suessiales; family Symbiodiniaceae; genus Cladocopium; species Cladocopium goreaui. The sequence goes on from CAMXCT020006457.1 coordinate 209,336, forward strand.
GTGAGAGGTCGTTTGCTGCAAGATGTTTTTGCAGGATTTTGCGCTGTGTCCCTCCTTGATTTTCCCAAGAACTGGAGGTTTCCAGCAAATTCACCACATTGAATAATTTGATGGAAACTAATGTGATAAATTGATTTGTAAACCCATCCAGCTACAGTTATCTACCAAAAACATCAGTTTTGCTATTGATAAACGCAATTTTCCTATTGAATGTACTCTTCATGTTCCCCTGTGCATCTCAGAGTCGGCAAGGCTTGTGGGGCCATGATGAGAGCTTCAAAAGGCTACGGATCTGTACCCCAAAGGTAGGGAAGCAAATGCCTGATCCTAAAACCTGCTGTTGGAATCATAGACTCAGAAATGCAGTATATAGGGGGTTGTTTCACAATGCGTACACCCATAAAATTCCCTTAACTGCAAATTGGGCTATCGCATGAGAACAATAATTGCATGATTACCAGCCAAAAAAACTGCTATAACATTGGGAAAAAACAATTGGCAAACATTTCTGGTGCTTTCAGCCACCTGCGAAACGTGAGTCAATGGAATTCATCCTCCGCCCCACGTTCCGCAGCCTGCCCCACGTCCGTATCACAGGACACCTGGGATTGTTGCACGCTTAAGGATGTTTATCAGTGAACTTTGTTCGAATCAAGGCCAAACAGCATTGCAAAATAATACCTCGGAAGTTGCACTCACCCAATGGTTTGGTGCGGTTGATGGAGAAATGCCAAGACTAGACACGAATCAACAGTAGGGCCGACTTTCAGGCGTTTTTCTTAAACTTGCTATCCCAGTGGCCAAAAAAGAAGCAAGCTCCTCATCCCCCCTCTCGGCGGCAAAGTGAATTGCTGTCGTGCCATCTGGAAGACTCCTGGGGGTGCGGGTCATGGGCAAAAAAATATTTTTTTTTTGGGGGTGCATCTTAGTTGGTAAGTGTTGGTGCATGGTTCACAACCTGTATATTTGCGGATTCTGTTTTTTTTAAAACGCCTTAATTGCTAATTGTGGTGCGCATCCAAATTCAACGCTTCTTTCGTATATCCCTGTGGTTTTGCTCGCCGAGCAAGGTGATTCTCAGCACATAGGCGTGCTCCACACTAGCGTGTCCATCGCGTTCCTTCTCAAACACAGCGTGTAGAAAATAAATATGGCGACAGCACACGCACCAAAATTAATGCCTAACCTCAAAAACTAAAGAAGAGAAAGCGGCCCTGGAACATCTAACTCACCTTATATATTATATATCCTTATGCTTTTTGTGCCGTCCCTGTTGCTGCATCAGCCCCACTTAGCTTGGGAGTTGCAATTCAGCCCCATGTTCCTCGCACCTGCCCCACACCAAGCCATGGATGAATGTGCTGAGAGACGTCGCTCCTTGTGTTCGTGGCTCCCATGTGGTGTAGAACCTGTGCGGGCCAGATTGGGTTGGGATGACCCTGATGACCCTTGGGATGGCAGTGGCCGAGGAACGTGTGCTCTTTGAACTTGCGATGTTATCAGCGCCCGCGCCGAACGTAAGCCATGTCCCGCCGATGACCTGCGGTTCTTCCTGCGGTCTACTTCGAAAGTGCGCAACAGGTGCATGGAGGCTGATATTGGCTAGGTCGGCCCAAGCTTGTTAGTGCTCACACAGGGATGCGAAGAGCATCGGGCACGCCTACATTCAAAAATCGGATTTGGTTTAAAATAGAATTGTGTTTTCTGCCCTCATTTCTCTTTTCGGAGGGGGTGGTATTGTGAATTAAATCAACGTTCCCGTGTCTTGATCGATGTTTTCACTCATCAACTTTCATCCAATGGAGGACCTGCGAGCTGTCAAAATCAGGACCTCCGAATAGGCAATATATCGCCTTCTGCGGGTTGCGGGGCTGTTTGTAGGGCCCAGTTTTCGCCAGGGATTCTTTTTCGCACGTCCCGGGGAATTTTTTCCCCCTCAATGCTGCATCAATTCCCTCGCTATTTGCAGCATGTTAAACCTCGAAGCTGCCATTTCGACAATATTTGCAACATTTTGGAACCATTTCTACGGTAATTGCATGTAATTGCAGCATTTTGGACCTAGACACTGACGGTAAGTCGAGCATTTTGGAGCTAGAAACACTTATTTCTGCCGGAATCGGACATTTTTGGAGCTAGCAGCAATCTGGGGTTGGTCCAGCTAGAAGTGTTGTTGGGGCTGCTGTGGTGTGTGCTTGGGGTTGGTTAAAGGTATCGGTATCGTGGGTTGGGTTAGTTATTCCAGGTCGGTTTAAAGTTGGTTTATAAATGGTGTTTGTGTAGCGCTTGTTTAGCGTGAATTTAGTGTTGGTGCAATATGTTGTTTAGGGTTAGTTTGCGGTTTAGCTAGGAGTCCGCTTAGTTTTAGGGTTGGTTCAAAGAGCATGGGGTTAAGGCTGCTGTAGGATTTGTTTCGGCTGAAGGCATTTTGGAATGTTTCTTATCTTAAGATATGCTCAGGGTTGGTTTACGTTTGGTGTAAGGTTTTGTTTAGATTTGGTTTAGGGTTGTGTTCCAAGGCGCTTTGAAATTGTAGTTAAACTTGATTTAGGGTTTAATTTGGGTGTGCTTAGTGATGCTTAGTGTTAGCTTAAAGTTTAATCTGGATTTATTTATATAATTTTGGCGTAATGCTTATTTACCATTTTTCGGGTGTTATTTCTGGCGTGCTTAGTGTTTGGTTTAAGATGTGTTTAAGTTTTCTTTCGGTTTGGTTTGGGGTTGATTCAGGATTGGGTCAGTGGTTTATTGCTGGTTGGCTTAAGGTTGGTGCAAAGTTGTATCTAAAATCGGTTCAGGGTTTGATTCGGAATTTGTCGAAAATTCATTTGTCTTTTAGGTTTGGATTTAGGTTTGTTTTGGGTTGGGTTAACCCTTTAATTGGCATTCGTTTCTCAAGGTTTATTTGAGGTTGCTTGAAAATTTAAAGTTGGCTTGGGGGTTGACTTTAAGGTGCGCGTGCAGTTTCCTTCGTGAGGGTTTTAGGATTTATTTTATTTTTTGCATTTATACATATATATATACATAGATAGTTTGCTTTAAGGTTTTCTTTGGGGTTGGATCAAGTCTTTCGTGTGGAGCTTCCAAAGTGCGGTGTCGAAGTCAAGGGATGGAAAAGTAACAATTGTCAATGTATTGTTTTCAGGGACCATCTACAGAAAACCATTTTTTACCATCAATAATATATAATATAATAATATAATATAATATATAATATAATATAATATATTATCAAAGCACAAGGGCAACAAAACAAGATTCTCACGTTTTGAGGTGAACAGGAAAATCACCACAGGTACTGTACACCAATCTACACCAGGCGCAAGGCGGTGGGCTGAGCAAACAAGGCTCTTGGATCCTGGTCCTTGGGAAAGTGCAAAAAAAAGGAATGGGCTTTCGGTAAACTTACCCTTCAACCAGGCTTTCGTTTTTTTTTTCGGAAGAAGAAATGGATCAGAATCCCGAAGCCATCAAATAATTCAAGGTAACCTGCAAGAAGCCATCTGGATTCTTCGGATGATCCACCCCCGAAAAAACACAATCTTTGGTGAGGTATGCTCTCTCTCTCTCTCTCTCTCCCCCATCGCCCTCAGGTCCTGAGGTGAGGTATGCTACTACGGTTGCTTTTTGTCTGTCCCACCTTAATATTGTTCGATTCTTACCCATTATATCCCCATATCCACCTCAAAAACCAGCATGACAAGCATGTTTATTGGTTAAGTCATGTTATGTCACTATCTTTAATGGTTGAATCACCATCCTGATTCAGTTCTTCCACCAACTTGCGCTAACAATGGCACAATGGATTGGCGCATCAGGGAACATCTGAACCACCATGGTTTTCCCCATGGAATCTTGAAACCTGGGGGTTTCCTATAGTTTTCTCTACTAGTCTGACCTGAGCTGATAGCCACCATACCATCCATTGGCAAGCCCTGAAGAACATCGGTCAAACAACACCATCTAACATTGGCAATACGACAATCATTGGAAACCAATATCACTAATTCTATCCTCTGATGTGTTTTTAATTTCTGGTTTTGAAATAAACTTTCTACAAACAATTGGGGTCTATTCTTGGGTTTGCCACCAGCTATGTGTTTCAACCCATGATTCAAGTGCAACGCCGGTGAATTTGGATGGGGATTTACCAACTGGTTTTGGGCACCCTATCCTCAAACAAAGCCATATCGCTTGTCTGAAAACACCAAGTTCATGCTTGATCCTGCCATCATTTTCCGAACATTTCTGCAAATTGGGAGCACATGGGAATACATCTCTCAATTTTGGACCAAGTCCATCTAGCTTCGCAGGAATGTGACCAGGCTGGTGCCCTGAATCGCAACAAAAACTGAGGTTGTCATCCATTGCTTAGGATTCAGGATTGACAATAATGTGGGTAAAACAATAATAAACCATCCCTCAAATCACTATTTTTATAGGTGGTATAAACCATTCCCAAAGCGGTGGTTTATTATTGTTTTACCCGCATGAAAGAATTTGTCTGGTAATTCAAACATGGCACTACAAAATTTCCATCTGAGAATCGGATATTTTTATACATACATGCAAACACAGCTTAGCAAGGAGGAGTTTTCCGTCCACGCATTCAATTGCCAAAGGGCGAATCCCACTTGTCTATTTTCATATCTATGTGTTGGTTAAATCATGATACCCTCTGACAATCAAACATGGCAATCCAAACATCCACCCTTAGCTAGATGATTTTCACATGAAAACCTCCAGGACTCCATATATTGCTCGATACAAAATCCCAAATCGCCATGTTTGATTCCCGCACCATCCACATAACTGTTGGCGAAACCATTGCATCTCCATTCTCCCATGATCTTCCCATGTCCCATTTTTCCCATTTTTTCCCCTTCCCCACAGGATCTGACGATCTGAGCCTTGACCACCCGTGTGTGTCCGTGCCGCGCAGCCAGCAGCAAGGGACTCCAACCATGGACCACTTTTTCCTGCGGAGCTGCGACATTTTAACTCAGCTTCCTCTGACTGTCTGGCATGGCGTAGCGGAGTGGCCGTTGCCTGCTATTGTTTGGGTGTTTGTTGTAAAAACCTTAAAGGTTTCTCCCACTTCAGGCCGAAAGATCCTATACCACCATGATTTCTCCTTCAACGAACCATGAATCAAACTATTGATGAATTTCCTCATCATAACACCATGAAATATCATATCTTAGCTTTTTTTAAAGTCTCGTAAAAATATGTTTGTTATCTAGCGTACGTGTAGTGACGAGTGACATGAACGGGGGTATGAACGTGTGTGTGAACGACATGCGTGCGAGTGAACGTACGTGCGAACGTATGTATGTACGAGTGAGCGTACGTGCGAGCGAACGTGTGAGCGTACGTCCGTGCGTTGGCACGGTCACTCGCCACGCGCGCGCGCACGTACGAAAATAAGGTCGACTTGAGTCGACCTTATTTTTGCACGACCCTGCCTCTTTAGTATTGATTTAGTATTGTAGCGCTTTGCACGTCCAGAAATAAGGTCGACTCCAGTCGACCTTATTTTCGTACGTGCGCGCGCACGCGGCCAGTGAACGTGCAAACGCACGCACGTACGCGCACACGTCCGTCCACTTGTACGCACACGTCCGTTTACTCGTTCGCTCACACGTGCACTCGTCCGTTCACTCGTTCGCCTTACGTTCGTCACCACGTCCGTTAGCCACTCGTACCCCCTACGTTCACCGCGTCTCTTGGAGCTTTAAAAGCATTGTTTACGAGGCTTTAAAAAAAGCTAAATCATATCCCATTATGCTATACCACCACTTTTGTTGGTTTATATGCATAGTTTTTTTTTTGGTAAAACCACCGGTTAACCATGGTCTCTGACCCCAAAACGGGTCAGATGTGAATATTCACTAATTGCTATTATATTAATCATTATATAATCATTAATCAAGGTCAACTATTAATGCGTATCAATAATATCAATGGGATTCCATGCGAAATTCCATAGTTGATTGTATTCCCGTGGGCTTGGTCCATCCTCAACCCCATTGAATTTGAATTTGAGGTCGTAGCTCCTATTCATGTTAGGCATGTATTAAGACATAAGATTTCCCAGTTCCACTTCCATTAACACAAGAAATGAATCAACCATGAGTATTCCCATCATAGCATCATTGTATCCCATCAAATCCCACCATTCTTCTTGCTTAAATTCCGATGTTCCATGATTTTTCCAGTTCCGTGGATCGAGTGGAACACACCGTGACAATATCCATCAATGCATAGCAGTATCAATATTATATTCCATGATACTGGGTAAAATGCAATATTTCACCAAGCCTATGCCATGGGCAACAAAGAAACTTCCACTACTATTCGACACAAATGGCCTTATTGGGATACAGAATTTCCCCTTACTAACCTTTAGTCCAGTGAGGTTGCAGTGAGGTCATTATAATTTACCCGGATGATGTTACCATAATCTCTATCAGATCAAAACCATTTCTTCACTTTCAATCAACTGTGAACAACAGTGATATTTTCTCACCACCATACCGGTGATCCTGATACCACCACGGAAAACCCCATGAACTCTCACTGTTTTGTTATGTTTTGTTGCTGAATTCCATCTATAAATGGGTAAGTTGGTCTGTAAATGTCTGTAAGTCCCATGATGACATCCATCGACTATAGTTATTGACTATAACTATAGTTAAACCATTGAACCACGAATAAAGTCCCATTAGATCCTGTTAACTATAGTTAAAATCCCATTCAAGTCCCATTGAAGCACAATTTCATTGTAGTTATAAGAACATATAATAACCATAGAGTCAAATCCAATTCAAGTTCCATTCAACCACAATTTTGCTTAAATACCTCTTCAATCCTCTTCACATGGTCAATCTTTGGTAGTCATCCAAAAAATCACTCTTTTGCTGGGTTAGTTTGTGATTTCCACTTAGAGACAAAAAGACTAAAGGATTTGTCTTACCCTCCGGTAAACTAACATAGCTATGGAAAATGGCCCATAGAAATAGTTGATTTATATACCTATTAAAGGTTGTTATTTTCAATAGCAAACTGTTAGTTAGTTTAACAGAGGGTATTGGGTTTACTATTACTGGTAAACATCCAATTAGATCCCATTATCACCATTGTATAATATCCCATCATTATCCCATTGGGTATTGGGTTTTATCCATCCAGTCGCTGATCTTCACCCTTTCAACGCTCCTTGTCGGCCGCTTTCTCACAGAGCAGCTGTACCACCTCGCTATGGCCTTCGCGGCATGCCGCCATCAGCGGCGTATGCCCTCCACTCCTGGTAACAAGATTGACGCCCCACGAGCTTCAGGACGTCAACATGGGGATGTCATATGATTTAAATTATGGTTAACTATGGTTTATGGTTCATATATCTTTTTTTAATGGAAAGTTCATGATATTAGTAGTGTATATTAGTGGGATTTCACGTGATTTAACCAGCCAAAATCGGGATTGAAGATGTTTTTGCCAGCCAAAATAGAAACTGAACATTAAATAATCAGCCGAAAGGGGTGTTTAACGTGATTTTACCACCCAAAAGGGGGATTTCACATGAGAATTTGGATTTTAGCCAACATGAGAATTTAACATGTTTTTACCAGCCCATGTGTGCCACCACCGGCAAGAATTTGGATTTTCGCGGCGAAAGAATGATGGTTTTAAGAGGCGATTTCAGCACTCGAAATTGGATCACGGAACCCCCATGGCATGGCCACTTCCAATGTCTGTATGTGTGCCAGAATCATGGAGGTCAAGAACATGATTTGAAATTAAGGCACGTATTTTGCTCTACAACTACCACTAAACTAGGGATTTAGGCTCCAGCAGCGTGCGTTTGAAAATCCTTTTAGTCTCAACGGTGCCCTCTGGCAATCTAACCTGGGAGTACACATCTCGTTTGTTTCTATCTGTTTCATTGGAAAATGACAAATTGGCTAGCTGTGAAAATCATCAAAGTCATGAAAATTCGGAACTTGTCATCACATGGCGTCGCTTAAAATTGGGCACCTTCTACAGTACCATCATGTTTCAAATCACAGTATATAAGTTTTTTCGGTGCATCAAAACACAGTCACAGCATATGGGGTATTCTATTGTTAATCCTTGTAATGCGAACATCAAACCTCTATTGATGGATTGATGCTCATCCCCTTTCATCGGAATATATAGCAACCACCAAAAAAAGATAGAACAGTGATACAATGGCAATGGAAATGGCACAACAACCAATTGAATCCAAGAATGTTTGCTATGACTATGATTCATTGAGGCTGGGGTTGCTGCAAATCATGTCGCATGACCGCCTTGGTCTCTCCAAGTTGGCGCTGAGCTCACATAAGACCTGCGAGGGGTGTGGCTCAAGCCGAATTCATTGGAACACTTGGTGCTTTGACCATCAAAAATATCAACAATTGGGCAATTTTTCGAGAATGGAGAATTTGTTAGTCAATGGTTGAACCGGTTTCTGGGAACATGTTTTTTTTTTTACACGGTTTTTCAACCATGGTTCACCATGAAATACCGGGGGATCCTGCAGATTTTCCCATCTTTCCTGAGTCCTCCCGCTCGTGCAGCGTCCACGTTCCTCGCATACCGTGGTAATGGACTGATTAGAACGGGATGGTTCAACACTGCGAGCTTCCAGCCATTTGAACTGCTACAAGTACCATTTTTGATGGGAAAATCACCATTTTTGATGGGAAAACTCACTATTTCAATGGCCATTTTCAATAGCTATGTTAGTTTACCAGAGGGTACATGGGTTCATGGATGATTTTGATGGTTTATGATTTATTGACTAACCGTTAGAGGGATGGAAATAAGACACACAACTGACAGCTTTTGAAACCAACTATCAGCGCTTTGCAATGATTGCCCTCAGCTGGAAAAGTCGGAGCACTCAGCCTGTTTGAAAATATTCATCATAGCTATCAAGACATATCAAGACCATAAGACCTCTATTTGACAGGAACCTTTGGGATGATTCAAGGAAGAACGGGAACAAGTTTTTCAATGTTTCTCCATCAAACTGAGTGTTTCAACCATAAACAAAACTTCCATCAACTTCCCTTAAACCAATCTAATGAACCTAAGGAACACAACACATTTGACATATCATAACATATCCGAAGATATCCGAAGTACATCCGAAGTATCTCATACAGTTTGGATGATAAGGGAACTCTTTATCTTCCCATGGCTCGACACTTTTCACGCCCGATGCCCAGTGTCCCCCGTTGGCACGCCACGAAGAGTGGAGAACGTCCGTGGGGCGTGGGCTGCTCCACATGCGCTTGGGCGCGGAACAGAAGCCGCAGCACCTGGGGACGTTAACCAAACAACAACTAGGGAACATTTATGGATATAGAACGGGTCCAAAATATGTTTTGTGGTATTCATTGGTTCATTCATTCACTTCATTTGTCTATTCCATGCTTTTTTGATTGATTTACTGTTTATGTGTTTATTAAATGGTTTGTCTTTTGATTATGCAGCCCTGTGTCATACATGTATCATATTGTATCATGTAACATATCAATAGAATATAATAGAATAGATGTGTGCGCATGTATGCGCATGATGTACGTGAAGTGGGCAATTATGTTCCCTACCTTTACATTAAAAGATTTAAGCAACCAAAATATGGCTAAATAAAGGATACTAATTGCTGAGCTTTTGCTGCGCTGCAGCCCCTGTTTGTAATTCTTGTTGGTTGTCGTCGTACTATTTGGATATCGCGCAAATGCTCGGCCCACCCATCCATTCTCAAATACTTCGTCTCATGGTAAAGCAATTGACCCCTAATTCCAGTGGTTAATCATCATTTTCCCACGCATCCAGATGGTTTACAATTCATATCTTGATAAAATGGAGGTGTTTATAGAATTTTATAGTTATTACATGTTATGACATGTCATTACCATACTGTAAGTCATAACTAAACTATATAAACTATATATTTACTGTATGTTTCTAAACTGTACAGCAGCCATTTATGGTGATGGTCCCACCTCGGCATGACCCGCATGGGAGGCCAGGATCAAAGGAGACCAACCGTGGGCATCCACCTGGGATTTCATGGGATGGCTGAGTTTTCATGGGGAGATTTTAGATGATTTTTAGGGATATCTTGGGGATATTTTAGGGATATCTTAGGGATATATATGATGATATATGACCCAAGAATTTGATGTGTTTAACATTGTTTAACATTGTTTAACGGTGTTGAATTGATATTTTTTTTCAGGGTACGAAAGCGGAGGATGTAATGGAGATATACAGTAGCCATCAGTAGCCAACAATAGTGGGGAATCATGATTATTGGGGAATCAAACATGGCTACCTACGAGTAGATGGGAAATCCCTGCACTCAATGGAAGTTTGAATGGGAAAAACTTCGATGGGAAATTGTCCATTCATATTTGATTACCGGAGAGCATCCCATCTGCAACGGAATGGGAGCATCCCGAAGGCCGCAGGAGGGCGAGCGGGCCCAGCCAAAAGGAGCCACTTTGCAGGTTCGAGCGGGTTCAAGAAACCAAAGCAGGGGCAAATGCCTAACCATTGGATTTGGGGGTCGCATGGGGTCGCATTTTTCCCTTGTGATCCTTGGGGTTGTCGAGGAATGAGGACACAACAGGTGGTTGATCCAAACATCAAGAAGTCAGTGAAATCAGCTCATGGGGATCTCATCAGGATGTCTCAGGGATGTAATCAACAAACAGTCGCTTGGTGGGCCGGTCATTAAGGTCTTGGAACATGAAACTGCTCGCCAGGGCGTGTTTGGAATCCTCAGAAACCACCAGCCAGGTCGGTTGGTCGAATCCTCCCCTCTTCCATGGGTCTTGTTGGATTTGCTGCTTAAACTTCAAAGGTAGCAAACTATTTTTTTGGAAGCTAAAGTCACCCATTCCTGAACATGTTGAGTTCTCCATCTCGCCCAATGATATAATTATTAATTCAAATCTAATGGTAGTTTCAACCAATCCCCAAAACATTAGTCATCTTGACCATCCCAAGTATGGTTGAAGAAAACAATATCTTGTCCACCAACCAGAGAATTCCCCATGATTTTCCAGCTAGAAAACCTCCATTCATACAAATTGACCGGTGATTTTCCATCATTTTTCCCACCTTTTCAAACCTTCAAAAATGACCAGAGGACCATAACCCCTCCATCCCCAGCAATGCCAGCCGCCTGGTTGGGATCCGCTGGCGCGCTCAACGTCTTCTCCAGCGCCCGCAGATCCCCGTGCCGCGCGGCGTCCTGCAAGGTCTTCGCCATCTCTGGGTGGAAGGAATCCACCACCAGCGTGAGACCTGGGCAACGCTGGCAACGGTGGGGACATCACTTAACAAATGGGAGAAGGGTAGGGGAAAATACGGGGAAATCATCGAAGTCAATGGGGTTTTACTAGGAATATATCAGCAACACTAAAGGAATGTTTATAGTTGGGAAAATCATCGGACTCAATGGGGGACTTTCCATTGCTATGTTTCATCACCGGAGGGTATGGGGGTTAATGTCTGCCCAGGGGTAATCTAAAATATCAATTTCCAATTGATGTGTTATTTTTTGGGCAGAAAAAGGCTTCGCTACCCCTTTCGGTCCTTGTGAAGACAATGACCGAGGAAGGAGTAAGGGGGGCAAGGAGGACAGTACATATTCATACATATTCCATTTGGTTCATTGGCGGTGTCATTTTAACATCTATTCAATCAATCTTAGCAATCATGTTGTTCACATTTTCTTACAGCGCTTAGGGCCTGCTGAGGGCTTCTGAGGTCTGAGCTGATGGGCTGCCCCAGGCTGGACAAGGGATCCTGGGCGAAGTTGCTTCGGTTCGACACGGCTTCAACGGCTTCAATATTATTGTGGTGAATGCACAATGCATGAAACCACCAGAACATTTTGAGTGCTTTCCTGGGATTAAGTCTGACTCTCAGCAATGGTATTGGTCGATATTGGTCGTGGGTTGTGCCGGCGTCAAAGTATATAGGCCGAAGGCCGAAGGACTTCTGTGAAGCACGTTCACGCAAAAACGAAACAACCAATCAGAATACTCTCAGCAAAATGCGTCATTTCTTTTGGTATTGCCAGGTTTGTCTACTGAAGTGTCTTCATCGGATCCTGCATTCACTGTACTTTTGAAGGTTGATGGCATAGCTGAGGCAAAACTAATACCTTTTTCATCTGAGACCCTCAGACGACCTAATCACCTGAGTGTGTCTGAAAATCTCATAGTTGATCATCAGCTTTCATCTTTCCATATCTTTCCATTAATTCTTGCTGCCATTTTCGGAGCATCCCATATATCCCATGACAAACCCAAAGAGAGCGCCCACCAGCCGACAAACCCGGGAATCACAGAATCTCTCGGACCAGCGTCGCTGTTCTTGAGGAAGGTGTGGCGCAACATGAGCTTCTGACAAAAGAAGGGCACTGCGCAAGTCTCTTGCAGCAGCATCTTCCTGAAGCGTTGTGAGGATGTGTGAGGCATGCATTCTTCTGCATTCCTATGGTAAAGAACGCATTGTTAGGTGGAAAATTGGAGACAAACATGTTGGAAGCCTATAGTGCCTAGATTGAACAAAGGACATTTTCAGTGGATTGAGGTTGGATTCAATGGAGGCTCAATTCCAATGGTGCAGCCATGACCCACGACCGCAATGTTGTAGGCATTCACATCGCAGTATCCCAAAGCTCTGGGCATTATATATTCTGTTTGCTTATACCCTCCAGTATATAATAACAAAGTGTTTTTTAAACATAGATTTGGACACCCCACTATGTTGGTAGATTTTCTTTCGGAAACCCAGTGGTTTTCAAATATCCATGGTAGCCAAGGCAAGTGAGCCATCCCCGAGCCAAGGGGCAGGTCGCTAATCTTGGCATCCAAAGGCAGGTGAAACTCCATGGGTTCGCCATTGAGGCGCAGCACCCTGACCTTGGCATCTTCCAGTGATGGTCCCAGTTTTTTGGCGATTTATTTTTCCATCAGTTACACAATGTGGATGGGGGGCTATGAATACCCATGAGTACCCCAAATGAACAATGCTTAAAACTAAGGTCCCTAAAAAGTCTGCAAGTTAGATGAACAAAATCGGGACGAAATTCCTTTCGCATGGGAATCAAATGGCCTTTATAAATGGCCATTGAAAACTCACCGTAAAATGGGTCTGAGTTTAAAGCCTACTATTTTGGATGGGTCATGACGGTCATGGTCAAGCCAACGGACTGGGCATAGCCCAGTGATGCCCAATGGAAACGTTCACACCCCCGTCCACCATTTGGTAAGGCTCTGGCCGTCAGAGTCTCATCGCCAAACGACATGCCAATGCCTTTAAAAAAAATAAGGCGAGTTGAGTTTGCTTCAGCCTCCTGTAGGGATCTGTAGGGATCTGTAGGGATCTGTGTTCCCCCCTTGGGAAGAGCTTGGGCTTGGTGTTGGCTCACGCTGCGATGTGCAGAGGGGGTCGGTCCTGTCTTGGAACTCAGCGAAGCTACCAAAGGGCCTGAAGAATCGAATCCCCTGCAGTCCTGATTATATGGGATGCGTACTTTCCAAAACACAATGAGGCCAGTCTTTTTCTGTCTTTGAACAAACTGAGCCATTTCTGCGCTTTGTGCTGATATTATACGCCGAGGAATGGAAGACTTTGTAGCCCAAAAACATCCTCAAAAAAAGCATTCTAGGTGGGTTTGTCTGAAAATAGTACACCTCCAAATTGATACTTAATCAGTATTTTTTGTCATTTTTCCAACATTTTCCCTATCAAATGGTCAGAACTACAGATCATACCCCATTTTCAGCAAAAACACACACACACATATATATATATATACACATCATGATCCACCATCAAAGCAAGCTTGAGCCGCAACACAGATTCAACACATTACGCAGGTGGCCAACTTTCATGGCATGACACGGTGACCCTACAGTTCATGGCCATTTGAATAGGATAAATGGCGATGAACTAATACTAACAGTGGGATTTTGAGGTGCTCTACTTTCAAATAACCCATATCACTCGAACAGAGTCATATTCAAAGAATGCTCGAGTTCTGACCGTTGGACCCATCTGTAAGTTGGCGGTTTCCAAGCTGCGCCTCGCATTTTTACATGAGGTACACCTTGGTAGACCTTACACCCCCAAATTTGCATTTCAATATATTTATATAACAAATGCGTGATGATTAATGCGTCTTAGCATGGAACATGATGGGAACATGATGGGAACATGATGATTAATGAATGGATTTAGAGACTCCCCATTTTCAGACAAACCAATTTGCGAATCACGAGCCTTCTGGACGTGCCATTTGGACAATCTTAGACTTACCAAAGGGCAAGCTTGTTATCCAGCTAGGTCCTCCCATTCTCCTCTTGGATGTGCACCCCCCTTGTACCAGTGGCAACTAGATCAGAACTACTGATAAAACGGTGGATGTCCTTACTTGCCGCATTTCATGTACATGTGCAATATGAAAAATACAACAGGATTATTCAAGTCTTCTAGCCATGGTTGACAACACAGCCAAACTTAGATATCCTGCCCCCCAAAAAAACACATTATGTTTTAGCTGGTTGGGCTTCGGTAAATACATCCCAATTTTTTGGTAAAATGACACAGCACCAAGCTATCCATCCAGTTGGCTCCTCTTTTTCAGCTGCTGAATCGACGGCGGGGCTTCCCGCAAAAAGGCCCGGGGCGTGCTGCGGGAAAGTCATAGCTGGTCTAGGCCCCTCCCGAATGAAAGCCCGATGGAATGTATTTTTGGATCTGTTCTTTTTCTTGCGCCCTCTATCTATACTGTAATCATTATTTCGGTACAGTCCTGTACAGTAGCGGGATGGGATTAGAATGTTTCACCATCTTTGTTTGGTGTTTCAGAATTTTCAGAACTGTCCATGGTTTTCGGGCACGTTCCTTTTCCTGAAAGCAATTCCGGCAGTTAGAGTTCAATGTCCCAACCTCTGGATGTTTACAAGTTTCTTCTGGTAGGTAGCCATACCAAACAATACCAAGCGTTTGTTTCTGGACTTCTGTGAAACTGGAAATCCATGAAAATCGGGGTTTGTATGTGATTTACCTAGTGGCACATGTTCTTTCCCCATCTTTCCCCTTGCCAGGCTGAATTGTGAGAGTTCTTCTTTTGTAGTTGCGCTTGTTCAGTGAATTTCCAACACGCTCCATGCTCCATACCACTTCCATACCAGTTCAGGTGTGGATGGGCCTCTGTTGGGCTTCAAAGCTTTGTCACCTTTTTACATATGGGTTCAATGTGTTTCAATAATAAATCTAATATATTCTGTAATCACATAAATAATGAATCATCTTTGGTTCACTAGGGCCTTTTGACACCGCTCATGACTGCCAACGCGGCTGGTCTGGTTGGTGGTAACATCTTTCAACCCGAAGTGCCACACACATATCAATGACGTTGGACTCACAGAGTATGGAAAGTTGCAAATGAAACCAACAACCAGGCTGGAACTGCATAAGGTGGATAACATAGAAAGCTCTGCTTCTGCACCGAATTCCTTACATCCGAACTTTGTCTCAAGCGATTGTCTTCCTGAAGCATGGTGGATCTTTCCTGCTGCACTACTAGTCGAAGAGAGGGTAGGCGTTCGAAAAGGGGCAAAATCAGTGGGTTAGTTACCGATAGTTACCGGTAAAATGCGGAGGGAACGATGGATTGTTCATGATTGTTCAGTAAAAACATGAGGGTTTCCCGTCCTGTAACATTTATAGTCCCCCAAACATGTGTGACACTTGGAGAAGTCCAAGACCCGCCAAACATGGCCTGAAAAACAGGGACGAACACGAGCCAACAAGCCGATGGAAACTCATGGGATATCATCAACCATGACAAATCTTTAAAACAATGAGAGTGATAATCTGATGTGTCCAAACTGGAACCCGAATGCAGGTATATAACGAGCCAAAATCAACCAATTTGATCATATCACTGTCGCATCTCTGTTGGCTGGATGAATGTGTTTCCCACTGGCCTTCTAGATGAGCATTCGTGGACCTGGTGACGCAGCTGCAGCTGTTGTGCCCTGTGCCACGCCCTCTAAAGGTATCATGGCTATCTAATTTATTAATTATAAACAGGCTCTATCCCAAACACCAAGCAACCAACTGGCCATTTTGATATCCCACATAACACTATTTTGTGTGTTTTTGCTATAGGTGTGACGTATTATCCCATTGAAGGTAAACAAAATCAGCATCAATACAGTAGCATGCTGGAACGGCCTAATTGGCCTAACTTTCGTATTTGATAGGTAGTTCATCTGTGAATAATGGGATTCCCTGGTTCAATTACATTTGAAGAGCTTTATTGAACTGGTGGAAAAAACGCCAAATGAACATCAAACCAACAATCCCACAGGAAACAAACCTTGCAAAAAAAATTAAGGAGTTCATGCCGTTGGGACAAAGTTGATCCAGAAAATATCAAGGAAATTTTCGGCCATTGTGAAAGTCCACCTCAATATTGGCAGCTCATGATTTAAGCATCCAAATGTTGTTGATTCTTTGAGCCGCTAGCGGTCAGTTCAGCTAAGGAGTGACGGTTTCCCAATTTTCATGGTGAAACCCGCACTGCCGCGGAACCTTCTCGGGCAGACGTGCTCGGCCTTGGCAGTGCCACACTTTTTGGGTTGCTCTTGATGCAGAAAAACATGCTGATACACACACAAACATAAATACATCTACATATATACTATACGTATATATCTGTATTATACCATAATTTATTACATTATATTATACTAATTATATAATATTATATCATATCAAATTATATCATATCATATAAAACTGTCATACTATGCTATGCAATGCAATAGATTCTACATACATCGTACACACACACACATATCTATATATATATATAATTAATTGCAATTTAATCATAAAATGATTTATACATCTCCTCGAAAAAGATGCAACCTCCTTCCCAATATGCACAGAAAGCGGGGTGTTTTGTGGCCCTATTTTGCTGGTGATTTTCGCTTATGGGTCAAAATTCTGATGCTGGGGACGCGGCTGCAGTCGTGCGCTGGCTACGGCCAAACGCATGGCCTCCAATCTGGTTGCCTCCTAGGAAAATGACCAAGATGTTCAATCATTCATCTAATGATGGCCACATTTAGTTTGGACATGCTTGGAACCTGAGGTTAACGACAACCCCGGATAACCCCGTGGGCTGTTCAATTGCGGAGGTGCCATTTTGGTAGCAAATGACAACATTATTTGGGGGTGATCCTTAATCAATCAACCAGGTAAATCTGAAGCGTTTTTTTTCCTCATACCCCAATGATGTCCTATCAAATCCCAGCATGTTAGTTCAATCCCTATACTTTTGTTGCTTGAACCCATGGATTTTTTTGTAGATCGAATAGATCTAGAGCCCCAAAAAAGGGGCAGCCCGTCCTGATCTCTGGCGTTCATCTGGCTAGCTTCCTGCACCGTAGCCCCCGCGGCCGGCGCGGCGGCCGATGTCGCCGGTACAGCCAAGCCTAGTGGTGAATCGTGGCCACAGGGGAAATGGGGATTTCCTAAAAATGGGGGATCCTCAAAATCATGCGCGGTCCAAAACCATGGGTTTCAATACTAAAATGGTCCAATTTGGGATGATCTAGGGCTGAAACCTTCAAATGAGTGATTTGACCTCCTTATTTGCTCAATTTACCACCCCTTGTAACTGGGGTCGTTGGGAGCAACCCTGTTTTAGGAGGCATAACAAAAAATTGGGATGTTGGAGAATTTTGCGTTTTTTGGTTGCGTTATTTTGGGGGATTTTGGAGGGATGTTAGGGACTTGGTGGTGTTTTAGGCAAAACGTTCCGTGGTTCTACTCATTGCAACTCCTGATGCTCCGAAGGGGCTCTGAATCATGTGGCAAGCCTATAATGATCCATTGGGAAACCACCACAGCCAGTTCCTTTGGCTTCCCCACCACGGACTGACAGCAAGAAACCTGGAGGTACAACCCTGAAATGATTGCCTGGAGGGGTCATCATCCTAGGCCCCCTACAAAGAGAATGATCATAAGTTCACAATGGTTCAAAGAAACTTGACATAGCCATGATATAGCCATTGCTACAAATAGATATTTCATGATATTTCATGTTTGAAACCACCTCAGCCAAACTATATACGGTGAGCGTTTGTGTTTTTCGCAGCTCAAACATG